>MINK01171948.1:5016-38714 GCA_001735545.1 Phormia regina
AATTAAAAACGAGAGAAGAAGGTATAGTCGGTCAAGCCCGACCATATGATACCCTACACCATTGCCTATGTGTACCAAAATTCGGGAAGGACCCATTTATGGACCTATACTTGTATTAAGTGGAAAATAAAAACATACTATTGCAGAATATTACGTTAATATTAAGATTCACATGTATTTATGCACTTTTTGGTGATTCTCGAAATTGGGTCTTATATAGGTCAATTATGGACCGATGTTTACGAAATTTTTCACAAGGATTTATGCTTACATAAAACTTATTTATGTTCATTAAAATATATCAGTGTTTAAGGTATGTTTGAGTGTTTAATTTCTATTCCGGGAGAACATTTGTGTGGGGGCTTAAAGAAATAATAATAGAAGAAATCATAATAGAAACCTATTGATGATTTGTACCAAAATCATCACCAAAATATACCAAATTTCATCAAATTATCTCTAAAATTGCGACCTGTACTTTGCGCACAAGTTTTATATGGACAACCAGCCAGCCAGCCAACCAGACGGACGGACAGACATGGTTAAATCGACTCAAAAAGTGATTCTGAGTTTCTCTGCGTTACAATATTTCCACAAACACATAATACCCCAACCACTTATGGTAGTGTAGGGTATAAAAATGGATGAGTGGAATAATGCTTGTGAATACCGCGTATTCAAATCTGAGTAAACCCGTGCCGCCGAAATTTTAATTAATTTTGTGTTTTTATAATTGATTCAAAAATATTTTTTCTGTAATAGAAATTTAAATTTTTTCTTAATTTTATCTAAAATTTCTAATAATTCAAAATACAAGAATTAATTAATTATTTTTTAATATCAATTTTATTGTTAAGGGACTCATTAATTCATAAATTATACAAAAGAGGAAGACATATTTAGTTATATTTCTTGGTCTTTCAAACTGGATTAGTATATTGTAATGCTCAAACTGTCCAAATTTCTTTAGTTCTTTTATCTTTAATAAAATTTTTGTAAATTATATCCAAAATCCCCCCAAAAAACAAAAAAAGATTTTTTCCCAAACATAATATTTTTATTTCAAAAGAACAATTAAATGCCTCTTTTATATTTTCTTGGAAGTTATTAATTAATAATTATTTCACAAAAAAGTGAAAATAAATCATTTTTAGCACCAAAAAAGATTAATAATTTCTAAGGAAATTTTGATTTTACAAATTAAGAAATGTTTTTCTTATATTTTTAGAAAAGTAATATAATATTTTTATTAAATAATTTTATTTGCTGGGATATTACTGATTTATCGTTTAGCACATTTTGAATAAATTTTTATTTCTTTTTAATATTATTCTATTTTAATTTTAAAAATTTCACACAAAAAAATCAAATTATTTTTACCATTAAAATCACAGTAATGCGCTGCATTTTATAGAATTCTGAATTACGCAATAAATATTTATAGACTTTTATTTTATTTCACTTTTAGTCTTGATAAAAAAAAAAACACACGAAGGAGGAATACTTCTCACTCTATAAGAAAAGACGAAAAAATCACTTTTTTTTTGATTCTTTTTCTAACTAAATATATATTTTTTTAATACTTTTGGTATCTTAACTGATAATAATTATGTTTTTTTTTTTTTTTTTTTTTTTTTTTTTTTGTGGTAATTTTTTCTTTGTATTTTAAAAATATTGTTTCTTTGTCGTGTTGTAAATACTTTCAAGTATCGAAATTATCTAAAATGATCAAAATTTGTGACTGATGTATTTATATAATTTAAAAAAAGAAATATCTTTGATTTTTTGGTAGTTACTTCTCTTGATGATAACATTTTTTGGTTCATATGTATTAATGTATAAGGTTGACAAATATTTCTATTTTGGCCATTATTTGTTAGTGTTTCAAATATTTGTTATATGAAATGTTCATATAATTTAGATAATATATTTAGTTTGTTATAAGGTTTGTAACTATATTATGATTTTGAAAATGACTAATTTTAATGGTAGTAGAATTTAAATATTTTGAAAACATGTCTAAAACATTTATAGAGATTATTAAAATTAAATATTCTAAATACTTTATTTAAGTTATGACCAGACTAGGCAAATATTTGAGGTAAATGACCCACAGTGGGTTTAAAAGGCTTTTTTAAAAATAATTCTATAACTTGTGAACCGTTGAAGATATATTACTAAAATTTCACATGTTCAGAGTTAGGATGTTTTCGATTTGATTTGGAGGAGAAAAAAATTCCTAGCGGTCCAGGGGGATAGTAGATAGCCCCCTAAAATTGGCCATCTCGGATACGTCATTTTTTAATTATTTCTTTATTTAGTTAATTTAATTTATTCTTTTAGTTAATTAATTTATGTAATGACAGACCAGAAATATTATATATAGATAGCCCTAGTAAGTCTCTAGGCCTAGTAAGCCTACATCTCTTTTGATTTAGGAGATATTTAGGTCGAAATAAATTTTTGTCTCACTTTTAGCCACTTTACTTCGCGGGCTTTATATAAATATTACTTTTAAATCGACAATCAAATAGATGGATTTATATAAATTTTATTATTCCGTGTGTAATATATCGGAAAAACATTTAAAACACCATAAAGTATATATATATTCTAGGCCGGATTTTGCTATGTCCGCCTGTCTGTTTATAGCAGAATAGAGTTTGAACGGAACAACCTAGGGGGACGAAATTTTGTCCCAAATATTTATCTTATATAAGGGTTGTTTCATATTAAATATGAGCAAAATCGGTTAATAAACCAAAATACTAGAAAGTCAAGGTATCCGTTATAACCTCTTCTTAAATTTTAAACAATATTGCTGCAAGAATCGTATAAATATATTAATCCGATAAAAAGTTATATTGGATCTTCAGGACTTTATTAATTTAAATATATATTTTTTTCTTCTTCGGAACTAAATCACTTGTTTAATGTTTTTTGCTAGTTTATGTAAATACAAGTATATAAAGTTTCCATTGTATTGTCAACCACTGTATATAGGGTATTTTTTTATTCTTTTCTGCTGTAATAAGTATATATTAATTTGATGCTTTGTTTTTTCTCATAAGTGCAATATTTTGTCTCTTTTGTATATTTTCTCTTATGTATCAATAGAAAATCATTAAATATTTGAATCAATATTTTTTCTTACTAAACTTTGTTTTTATGTATCAATGATTCTTATTTTTTTATTATTTTTTTTTTCTCAATATTTTACCAAGTAGATATTTGAAGAAATAATAGAAATTTCTTTATTGCTTTCAATTGTTGTTGTTGCTATGAGTTGGTGTCTAAAGAAATGTGTCACAAACATTTGATTATTTACATAAGTAATGGATGAGTGATATTATGAAGAAATATATACCTACATAAGTATGGTGTATATATTTTTTTTTTCTAAGTAACAAAGGTATTAATTAGAAAAAATAGAAATTCACAGTATGTACGATTATAAAGAAATAGTCGAAAAAAATGTTTAAAGAACTAAGTTCCTGTTCTTTAAACATTTTTAAAGAAATGTCAAATATTTAATTTTGAAATAATTTGAAACTACAATTATACTGCCGAAAGCATAAAAAATGGTAATAAGTCGGAAACTTTAAAACAACTGAACCGATTTAAATGAAACTTAAAATATCGATATAGGAGCAGTTAGACTTTTAGAATATTGTTAGATGGAGTCTGGGATGGGTAAAAGTTGACTACCTCGAGAGTGAAAAACATATAGGGGCTTATAACTTTTACAAACATTAACCGCTTTGAATTTTTGAATCCCCCTAAGCAAGACAAGGAAAATATTTAACCCTCAGAACAATATTAACTTATGCCGTTTTATGGTTTGATCGCAGCACCTTGGGGTGAAATATGTGCCGATTAATTTGAATTAAATTTATAATTTTATAATAAAGTTGGATACCAAATACAAAATAAACAACAACTAAACTAAAATCTTCAAGCTATGTTGAATTATTTTCTGATAGCAAACTGTCAAAACTAAAAAAATGTAATATATCAATTTTCATAAATTTTCAGTGTATTATACTCTTCACCCGTGATGTAAAGGATATGTATAAAATTGACATTTTCGGGATCTTTATAAGAAATGATGACAATAGGAATATGATCGTCCGTCAGTGTGTCGGTTGAAATGGCGTTTATGAAGCGCAAAGATAACTGACATATATAATATATACACCAAAAGATCGGAAATCCTTTCGAAAATTTTGCTATTGGAATTCAGCAAGATCGGTTCATAAATTGGGAAGATATGCTTAAAAAAACGGTTTTTAGAACCGGGTTTCCAGTTTCTGAAGCCTCTGTATATACTAGGAACTTCGTTTAAAAAAAAAGGTTCGTAATTTTTTTTTTTTTTTGAATTTTTGTTCTCAAAAGATTTGTTTAATTTTTTTCAATAATAACTGGAGGACAAAACGCATTTTTATTTTTTAAAGCCCTTGTTTAAGTTACAGATTATTTTTATATAGATCGGTCATAAATATGTTTATAAAATTTCGGTTTTTTCAATCAACTAAATTCGTTCATAAACAACCGATTTATAGACCAGAAACTGAAAAAATAATGAATATTTTGTTGTTGTTTGATTTCTTTTTTTATACCCTACACCACCATAGGTGGTTGGTTTATTATGTGTTTGTGCAAATATTGTAACGGAATATACAATACACCACCATAAAGTATACCGTTCGACTCAGAATCACATTTTGAGTAGATTTAACGATGTGCGTCCGACCGTCTGGTTGTCCATGTAGAGCTTGTGCGCAAAGTACAGGTCGCAATTTTAGATATAATTTGATGAAACTTGGTGCATATGATTTTTTTGGCACAAGCACCTAGCCCCCATACCAATGTTCTCCCGGAATAGAATTTTAACACTCAAACATACCGTAAAAATTGAAATATTTTAAAGAAATTTTACATAACTAAGTTTTATATAACCATAAATCCATGTGCCAAATTTCATGAAGATCGGTCCATAATTTATCATAGCTCCCATCACTGTAACGAATAAATCCCATGTAAAAGTTAATATTAATATTATAATGAATGAATGACAGTGCAAAATTTCATAAAAATCGGTCCATAATTGACCATAGATCCCATATAAGAACCAATTTCGGGAATCACCAAAAAGTCCATAAATACATGTGAATCTTAGTATCGACGTAATATTCTGTAATAGTATGTTTTTATTTTCCACTTAATACAAGTATAGGTCCATAATTGGATCCTTCCCGAATTTTGGCACAAATATGCAATGGTGTAGGGAATCATATGATCGGTCTTGACCGACTATACTTTCTTCTTTCGTTTTAAGATATTTTAATGTTCAGGATTTTGCTTTTGTAATATATATTTATTGACCTTGAAAGGCTTCTTCTTTATATTTTTTAATTAAATTAATAGACAAATATTTAACATGTACCAAAAGTACAACTTTTTGTTTTATCATTATAATGTGTACCAGGTGGACATGAAGTTGAAACCAATAAACCATTGACACAGATGAAATACGAATAGCAATCGTATGGATTCGGTGTTAAATCACTGCCTGGTTTACAGTTTTTTATTTCAGGTACAGCAGTTGGTGCCGGTGGTGGTGCTTTAGTAGGAGTTGTATATAAAACACATCTATTGTCTACAAAAACATAACCATTCTGGCAGTGATACAAAACAGGATAATGTACTGAATTGCCATTTACATTTCCAGCATGACACACATAATAGATACTGGGATCCGTTGGCCAAGCAGCCATTTGACCCAGTGATTTACACTCATATTGGGGCTCCAAACAAATATCGGTATTCGGTGTTAAAGAGCATGTTTTGTTGGCTGGTGAATATGCAGTGCCGCTTGGACATATGTAACGTGTACCCTCTTTATTGTTATCGCATACATGATAATATTTGCAATCGTAAGGATCGGGAAAGATGCCAGCATTTTGACATTCAAATTTGGGTCCTCTGTCGGCTTCTTTGCAATTCGGCTTGAAAATGCAACCACGAGCATCCTCATCGCAATATAAATTGTGTTCAGTCCTACATTGGGATACAATTATTGTTTTCCAATTATCATCTTGTTTCATACAATATGCTAAAGTACCACAATCTTGACAAATAAACTGACCATTGCGTATATTATCGCAAGGATTTTGATATGCCTTAAAAGGATCTATTAGTTCGGAATAGTTTTGTGCCAATGAAAAAGATAATTGCACTAAAAACTAAGAAAGTATAATTTAATTTTAAGGATGGATAGTTTTGAAAATACTGTGAAAACTTACCAGGAGAGGGAGTAGAAAATTCTTCATTTTGTTTAAACACACCATGAAACTCTTAATATTTTATGAAATGAATTTATTGTTTATATACTTTAAAATTGTCTACATTGTTTTTTTTTTTTTTCTTTTTGGATACCTAGTTGTTATCAATCTTAATTAGTTATTGTTAAAAAATTCTAAATAACTGATTAAAAAACTAGATTCCAATTTTATTTAGTACGTCTTTATCAAGTAGTCAAAAACACAAAAACTAATTAGTTGACTGAGATTTTTAAAAAAGATATTTCGTTGCTGATTTCACTCTTAGATGTATGCAAAACATAAACATGCAACTCCAAATTAAAAAAGAATAATTGCAGAATTTATTATTTTTAAGTTTATTTTCATAATTTTTCTTTTTTTTTTTAATTTCCATTTAATACCTACATTATAAAAATAAATGTATTTAAATCCTTTAGTTAATATTAATAATAAAACTATATGTATGTAAGTGTTTACAAAAAAATTAACTAAATTTTAAACACCAGTTCAAATTAACTATTAACTAACATCTGCTGTATTAACTTCCATTTTCACATTTCCAACATCATCTTGATCTCCTAAACTCTCACCGGATTCGTCAACCTCATCGGCTACTCCGGAGTCATTTTTATTCGATTCCTCAAATAGTTTTGCTTTAGCACGTCTGGACTTGATTAAAATACCATGTCCCGGACAGTCATTATCTTCAGTGTAGCATTTTTCACGACAACATATTCGACACAAACGAAATTCACACTTAAAACCCATGGGATTATTGCACTGATCACAATTCTCTAAATTACGTTCATGTTTACCTTCTGGCTTATTGGGACGTCGCATGCGACGTCTTAGTTTCTTCATACGTTTACGTGAAATCTCCTGACCATCATTATCAAAATAGTGACGTTTTTCGCGGTTAGGATCTTCGGCCAAACGTACTTTTTCGGCTATAATTTGTTTATGCATTTCTGGTGGCACTCTTATATAGGGTTGACACAGCCAGGGTGGTAAAGCCAAATTCAGACCTAAAGCTTCTTGCATAACACTGGGATCAACTTCCTCCATTTCGTAGGGTTGCAACCCTTCATGATAAGGTTCATATTTTGTTTTTATCTTTTTTACAACATCACGAAACTTTTGCAAATCATTAGCTACTGCCAATTCTTCTCTAAGTTCACTATTGGGTCTAAGATTCATGATATGATGAAAAATTTTAAACAAATGTCCTCGTATATATGAAATAGGACAGGGATATTTTTCTGCATAAAATAAATAATCTTCGGCCATTTCCCAGGTTTTAGGTGAGAGTCCACAAAATATAGCGGGATTATGTAAATTACCTTCGGCAGTCATAACGCCATCGACACCTGTCTCTTCCAAACATCTCTTAATATCTTCCAAACCCAAAATATTGCCATTAGCAAACATAGGTATTTTTATGTGTCGACGTACATCTCGTATATAACTCCAATCAGCTACTCCGGTCAAAGGACCCTTTTGTTCTCTTGTTCTACCATGTACTGTAAGTAGCTGGCATCCTGCATTTTCCAGCATTTGAGCATAACGAATGGTCTTTTGTCTATCTTCGAATATGCGTATTTTACATGTTACGGGTACTTTAAGATTTATATGTAAAGTTCTTACTATTTCTTCCAACAATTCCCATTCATCTTGTAGAAATGAACCATAATGGCCACGACGTGCTATAGCCTGTGGGCAGCCTAAATTTATATCCACAGCATCACAATAATCTTGGGCTAATAGAGCAGCATCCAAAAGAGTTTTAGCATCATTGCCACAAAATTGTATTATCAGTGGACGATCTTCCGGGCAAGTTTGCAAGGCATCTTTACGATATTTCGGATCATTTGCAAAAAGATTACTATGAAACATGGGTGAATAACACAATTCAGCTTTATATTTGCGACACATCATGCGCCAAGCCAACTCACTTTGATCCACCATAGGGGCAACAATGAATTTGGGTGAACCCAATACTTTATGATAGAAATCATATCCGCCTAATTTATTGAATTTAGGTTTTTCGGATGCAGTTGTATCCTGCTTTTTCTCACAATCGTCCAACATATTCATATACAAATAAATATTTTATTTTTATTTGTGGAAGATCAAAAAATAAATAACAAATTGATGAAAGAAGAATAATTTCTATTAAAAATAAAAACAAAAACATGCACGTTTATTTGTGACGTTTTTTAGCTGTCAAATGTAATGGGGGAAGTATTCCTCAGTAGCAAATTATAAAAAATTCACACTGAGAGAAAAGGGAGACATTTGATACAAGACATATTAACTATTAGGCAGAGTTAAGGCTCAACTATATAGAATGATTTTGCTTTAACTGCAACTGACATCTACGCAACTCGTAAATTATATTAAACCAGTCGTAGAATTATTTTGTTTTTAAAATTTCTCAGTTGAAATAATGAATTCCAATTCCAAATTTTTAAACTCATCGAAAAAATATTAAAATACATAACATGGAATAATCATAACAGGTAACAATATCGCAACAACAAATACAACATAGCAACAACAACAGTCATTGTAGTTTGTAAATTTATTTTCTTAATGTAAAAAACAGAACAAAGAAAACAAAATGTGTAAACAAACAAAGCACGTGTAAAGTACTTAATATAAGGAAACTGTAAATGTAAACAAAACATAAATATAACCATAGTATAATTAGAAAGTATACTCGTAAGAACAGTTGTTTTACAATTTTTTCATCCTTACTGTCAAATTGTTTTTGTATTCCCATGTAAAATTTTTTCGTGAGTATTTTAGTTTTTGACATTGTGCGCGGTAGTTTTACACTAACAAAATACAAGGAATTGTTGTTTTTGTAGATGTGCGAGTACTTTGTTATTATACTATAAATATAACCAAGGCACAAATGTAAACAATTTTGACATAAATATTACAAAATTGAAAGAAGCAAAAAATTATCACCTGTTTTTATATTTTTACCTGTTATAATATTTTATTAAAATCATAAATGTCAAATCCTATTGCTGTCTGTTTCGAAATGGAATCACTGACTTCAAAACACTTTTGAAGTACAAATAATACGGTATTCGGATCCCCTTATATCTTAGGCGACGTGGACCCCCATTTGAGAACCAATGTGATCCATAAGACGATATGAAAACTAGCAAATAAAAAGTTTTTATGTTCACCCTTCAGCCGGCTAACAGACGATTTTAAGCCGCTGCCGACAATTTTTAGATAAGCCGCCGCCGCTAAGATCATTCGCCGCAGGTCTCTGGTAACAACCAAATTACGAAAATATATTACATTTCGTTAGTTACTCAATTTATAATAAAATTACTATTAAATTGTATTGAAATTGTAAAATTCCATTGAAGAAATGGATTTCATACACGAGGGCATAGCTCTAGGTGTGGATTTATTAATTTTAGGTTTATGTGCTAAGGAATATGTTAGCTACAAGAAAAGTGTGAAGCTCTTAAAGGTAAGTGGCCACTAGAATATAGAATTATTTATATTATGTGTTATACACGAATAATTACCTCAAGTACTAGCTTGGTAACTAGCTCCATTAACATATTGTTTTACAAAATTTCGGCTACAGGGACAAACGCAGCAGTCTGACTTACAGTTAAAATTACTAATGTATTGTTGCATTTTAGACAGCACCGCAATTAGCCATAGATAATGACTTGAAGGATTATGTAGCTAAACAAAAAGATAAAAAAGTACCTTATGCAGTTGTACGAGGAACAGTAACGCCCATTGGTGTACCCATGCGTAGTGTAATGTCACCATCAGTCACAGGTGTTCTTCAAGTTATCAAATTAAGGTAAAGATAATTTTAAATGTCCGAAGAAAAATACTTTTAAGATAGTTTTAATAATATTTTCTTTATAATTAAATCATAGTTTATATGTTTACAATATTCTTAATTTTCAGCGAACATCGCGTTGCCCGTGGCTTTGCTGGGTTTTGGTCCGAACAACGAAAACTCATTCATGTCTCATCCAATGAAATGCCCTTCGAATTAACTAACAATGGTGCAGGCGTTGAAGTTGTCGATGCACTCTCAGCTGCTGTCCTTGATATGGATGTAGTCTATGATAACTACGAACCCTCTTCACTTTCTTTTTTCGATCATATATTCGGTTTCTTTTCGGGTATTCGCCAAAAAGGCTTACAAACGACCGAAGAAGTTTTAAGAGATGGTAGTTTCATAACAGCCGTAGGTGAATTAGAATTGGATGGTAAAACTTTACGTTTGCAACCATCCCCATTGGGTCCCCTTTTCTTGACAACGTCGACAAAATCGACTCTAATAAAGAAATTTGAGGAAGCTAAAAATTCAATGCTATTTAAAATATTTGTCTGTGGTTCCATATCAGCTGTGCTAATTACTATAATAGCTCGTAAAATTTACATGAAAAAGAAACAAGAACGTGATGAACGTCGCATAAGGGAAACATTGGAAAAGGAGCGTAGAGAAAGAAGAGCTAAATCGCGACCTGTTAATCTTACCTCAGATCAGTTGTGTGTTGTGTGCAATATTAATCCAAAGGAGGTAAGTGTTTTGAAAAATTTGGTATATATGTACATAATTAATTTTAAGGACATATGTATTATATGTATCCGACTTTTAAATAAAGCCAAACAAAATCGCAAACAGAAAAAATCGAAAAAATTTAAACTAAAAAAAATACATTAAAACAAAAAATGGCAAAAATAAAATACCCGCACAATTAAAATTAAACAAAAATTGAACAAAACTGAAAAACTGTACAGCGAAAAAAATTCACCAAAATGGAAAATTTTTTAGAAAACCCAAAAATTTAACATTTTTAAATTTGCAAGAAAAATAATAATAATAATAAATTTATTTACTCTTCCGATTATAATTAATACAACACTTAAACGTTATATATTTTTTACAACAAAAATAAAAATTCCAAATTAATTTGATTTGCCCTAAAATACTGTACTCTAAAAAATAAATTTTTTCTCCATTTCAGGTCATCATTCTACCATGCGGTCACGTGTGCATTTGTGAAGATTGTTCAGAGAAAATTAAAATGACTTGTCCAGTTTGTCGAGGTAAAATTAATACTCGTGCTGCAGCTTTTATATCATAAAGATAAAAAATATCAACAAATGTATCTCTTTACAATGCCAGCTTGTAATTTTCCCCTTCCTAACGCCTTCCAACAAACAAAAATAGCAAAACTATTTTATTTATTTATTAATTTGTTTCATTTATATACAATATAAAAACATTACATTTTCTAAAGAATATTAAATGTTCTAATTATCACTGTTACAACATCATATCTTTGTATTTATATTGGTCCTTTAACATCTCCAAGAAAACTTGATATTTACGTTCATGATAGTCTTTAGTGCCAAATTGTGGTATAATCAATTTACCCGTGCCACCCATAGCAGCAGAAGCTGCTTCTAAATCATCATATACTTTAGCAGCACAAGCACCCAACATGGCAGAACCAACTAAAACCATTTCCTGTTCATCTGGTATTAAAGCTGGCAATTGGCAAATATCTGCATGGCATTGTACGTATAAGGCATTTTTAGCTAAGCCGCCACAGAAAAGCAAAGTATGAAAGGGAACACGTTGATGTTGTATTAAATTGTCAATAATGTGACGAGTACCATACTACAAATACAAAAAAAATGTATTATTACTTTATTGAATGATTACTGTGTAATTAAATGGAAATGCGAAACAATTGTTAGCTTTCAAGGAAATTTTTATTTTTTATTTAACACTATATCCAGCTACTATGTATATCTTTAGTTTTGAACAAAAATTCTTACCGCTAAAGCTTGTACAAAAGCTAAATATAAAACAGCTAAAGATTCTTCATCCACATTCATGTTAAGACCAGAGATCTAAAATATATAATGAATTAAATTTTAATTTTATTATTTTACTTTAAAGTTATTGAAGTAAAATAATTACCATTCCTTTGAGATTGGGATTAGCTACGGGTGAGCGATTGCCATGAAAATCTGGCCAAACATGTAGGTCTTTAGTCATATAACAGACATCATCTAGACCACGTTCTTTTGCCATATGTTTCAATAATCTATTCAAATATGAATAGATATGTCTAAAATAAATAAAATATTTTGTTGAAACGAAAAACTTTGGTAAAAATATAATTTTTTTATGGTATAAAATAATTAAAAAAATAAATAAATAACAGAATTGTTTAATAAAAATACAAAAATATCAGTAGAAACTTTACGATTTTTTTTTTTGCATTTTTGTTTTTTATTTTTCTCGTCTAATTTTTCGTAAATATTTTCGTTATAAAATGCAAAAAAAAACTCTTAGAATACCAAAAAAGAAATATAGATTTAGATTATTAATAAGCGTGTTGTGTAATTCTGAAAAATATTGTATAGCAAAAATTTATTTTATTTACATTTTACTACTCCCATCCTTTAGGTTAAATAAAGTATAGATAATAAATTAAAGTTATATTAAAAAAAACTTACTCATTATCATTTAATTTCATTTTTATATGCATATATTGAGGATGGGTTTTAATAACATGATCCAACAATAAGCCGGCTGCACTCTGACCTCCCTCATTCAGATAATAACCCGGTATTATGGCACTACGATAGGGGCCCCATATACCTTTAGCCTCACACGGTTCTTTAGTCAAACTCATGTGACATGTAGATGTACCACATATTAAAGCCAATTTACCTTGTAACTCACAATTGTATTCGGTCGAACGGCAACCAAACATACCCAAAGCACCAGCATGAGCATCAATGAGAGAAGTACCCACCACAGTACCCGGTAATAAATTCATTTCTTTAGCTGCTTCTTCTGTTAAACCATTACCCACTGGTGTACCCGGTTCTTTTATTTCATTTCCTATAATTTCAGCCTGATTATTTAATAATTCTTCGAGTCCAATTTTCTTAAAGAAATCCTTATTCCATTCCATTTTAACTGCATCATAATTCCATTTACATACTACAGAACATAAAGATCTTGTATCACAGCCAGTACTACGCCATGTTAAAAAGTCTGGCAAATCAAATGCACGCCATAATTTCGTCCAAGTTGAGATATAACGATTATTTCTTAACCACATTAATTTTGGTAATTCCATTTCGACGGACACCTGTCCACCGACATATTTAAGCAATTCATGTTTGGTGTCATTTATTTGAGCCGTTTCTTTGTGAGCGCGATGATCCATCCATAGGATAATATTTTGTTTTGGCTGACGAGTATTACTAACCGATAAAGGTTCACCATTTTCACCTAAAACTACTAATGAGCAGGTAGCATCAAACGAAATGGCTACAATTTCTTCTTTTGCCACATCGTTAGTAACATTCTGTAAAAAAATATTATATGTAATTAATTAATAAATAATGTTATAAACTGGATTATAAAATATATATTATTTTGTCCTAGACTAATGTGTGTAGGTCAAAAAATGTCTTATCAGTTTACAAGTGTAGGCTTTTATAAACCATAAATAGATTGTCAGCAAACTAAATATGCATTAACAATATATAGGTGGCTACATTAAAGTGGCCCCAATTGTATAGAGAAATAAGTTATGAAAATCCCAAATGAAAATTTATTTCATTCTAATGCATCGCTTCTAAAAATTTTGGTCCTGACACTATCCTTTTGTGAGTTAAATGAAAATGTGTCCTTTTTCAGGTTTTTCGATTTTTTTATATTTCTGCCAAAGGAGCAATATCGTAAAAAAGGACATAATAAATTAAGTACAGGTCCTCTAGTAGCAATACCGAAACAGATTTTTCCGTTTTTTAATTTTAAAAATTTTTAAATTTGTGAGTATTTCACTTAAACATTATTTTGTTGCTCGAAAAAATAAAAATCGAAAAATAGCTGTTATATCCGGACTTTTATGATAAAAAATTTAAATTTTTGGTGAAAAATTCCTTAAGTTTGAACTTATCCTGGACCTAAATTTTTATTATTTTCATATTGTTCATTGGCAGAAATAAGAAAAAACTTAAAAATATATATAGGATAATGTCAGAACAAAAATAATATTATATATACTGTATCTTAGAATGAAGTAGATTTTCATTTGAGATGCTAACAATAATATTTTTCATTTTGTAGCCACCCTAATATATGTACATATATACATAGGTATTCAAACACTATCTACTCTCTTTATAACAAATGTTCTCTTTCAATAATACCTTAACACACTGACACACTGCATGCCAAATATCCTCTGATGATTGTTCAAAATGTTCAGGTTCTGGATTCCAAATGCGTATATTTTGTACAGCTTGTTTTAAGACCTTACCATCTGATGTAACCAAAGCTGCACGAGCCGAGGATGTACCCACATCAACACCAACAAAATAGATTTTCGGCATATTTTCTTAAATGTTAATGTTGTCTTTTGGGTTGTTTTTTATAACTTTTTTTTTTTTCAATAAAATATAACATCAACAAATGAATAAAGTTGAATGAAAATAAATTCAAGTCTTATCACCTTCACTTACAGTTGCAGTTTAAAATCTAAGAAAACAGCACCAGTTTATAAGCCTGCCAATATGGTGTGGAATATTTTAAAAAACCAACAACAACAACAAAAAAATGTAAATAAAATCTACTAAAAACAGAAAAAAAAACAACAAAGTTCAATTATCTTATCACTACATTATATTCACAACAAAAAACTAGCAAAAAAATATTAACAACAATTTTTTACTATTTTATTTGGTTAAGTTACTTTTTAACTTTTTATTTTAATTCTTTTAATTGGTACTCTTTTACTTTTATTTGTTTATTTTATTTTTTTATTAAAATCTTTGTAATTTTTTGCTTATTAAGATTCTAGTGTTCACTTTAAATGTATCTCAACTAATTACGATTTTAATTTATTTTTTACATTTATTAAGCGTATCGGCTAGTTTGGCAACCGTTTTGTATTTTCAATTATCCCCACTCTGGGCTACTACAAAACCTATATTCATTCTAATTATTCGCATATGCGGGCTTTATTCACATACTTCATACATATGTATGTATTTGTATGTTTTAATTTATTTATTTGGGAGATCAGTGCATTAAATACAATTACGTACAGAATTTATAAAATAAAGCATTTTCAACGTGTGCCCTCTCACTTTTTCACTCACACTTTTAGATGTAGTTTGTATTTGTATGTATGTTTGAACATGGGAGTATTAACAGCAATATGTTTTTCATGATTATCTATCTTTTGATCTCAATTAAGTCGCTTTGTAATTGTTTTAAGTCGCTAAATGATTATTTAGAGCTTAATTATGTATTAAAAGCTCTCTTATCTTGACTCTTAAATTTAAAATTTGAGGTTTTTATTAAGGAAAAACTGTCTCTTTTATTTTTTGATTTGTTCAACCTGATTTTTTTAAGAAAATGTATTTCTTGTTTTAAATTAAAATAATTAAAATTTGTTTGTGGTTTAAAATTCGTTGAAATTATTGCAGATTTGATTTATTCCAGACGATCAATTCAAAGAAAATCTTATCTTTAAAAAAGAAAGAGAAAAAAAGAATTTTCTTTATTTGTTGTAACTTGAAAAATGAGCATTTAGCAAAATTAAAAAAAATATATATATAACCTTTATTTTAAAATTTTTTATAAAAATTTATAAAATAATTAATTTTGTGCATATAAACAATTATTTTAAGTATAATACAGTGTATGTAACTTAAACAAAAATCTATGTAACTAAATTCGCATTGATATAAGAGAATTAAATATTCTGATGATAAATACTAAGATAATAGCCCAATTCTATCATAAATTAAATAAAAAATGTTGTAAGTTATTACATAGTTCTCCATTTCAGCATATATAATTTTTTTTTTAACGTAAAAGATTATCATTATACTTATTTTATATTAGTTATAATATAATATATTTTTTTTAGTTATTTCCTTAGTTGTCCTATTAAATAGGATTTTTGAAATAGGAGATTCTTTGTGCGAGTTTAAATTCCATATAAAACTTTTCACTAAAAAGCACCTGCTATTAAATCAGCACCAGATAAAACACAATCAGATGCTACAAATATTTCTGCGTCCGAAATTTTCGAAACTAAATCACAAGCTGCAATTTCAGCATAGGTAATGCCACCTACTACATATATCATAATTTGACGTTTTTTCAAAGGCAGCTGCAATAAATCTTTGGTATTAGCTTGTTGTTTAACATTTTGATTATAAGACTTCAGAGGTTGACCATTGATTTGAATGCCTTCGATCATGGCTATTTTTGTAATAAAATCATCACTACTAGAGGCTTTTAAAAGAAACGAAGACAATTGAGCTATTAATGGTATATAGAGACGATTGAATACATAACTGGGACAAGAGGCGGAACTGGGTGACGATGTTTGTGAACTGCTGGAAGTAACACTTTCGTTATCTTCACTGCCATCAGTAGAAACCATTAATTTCAAACGATTAGCATTAGCTTGGAATTGAGTTTGTTGAAATTTAGGTATATTCAAAGGAATATTTAATAATAATTTAGATGCGGTTTTATTGATGGGCGTTGTCACCTCATCCACAACAGGTGGTAAGAGACCAACTTTTGCCAATTGCTCAAATATACTCAAGTATTTTAAACCAAAGTAATTACAATAATCACGTATAAATTGTGTTAACTCCTCAGAAGTTATACCAGCACATACATGAAGTAACGATAACAAACGCAAGGTATTATATTTCTGACCATCTGTGGTAAGTAATTCGTCAATATCATGTAATATTTTCTTTCTTGAAACATTATTTAGAATGTCCTCCTCCAATGATTGGACTCGTCTAAAATTTGAACCCAACATTTCAATAACCTTTTCGCTGGCATTTAAATGTCTGAGTAATTTATTTTTAATATCTGTTATTTTGGGTAATTTACGATTAACATAATCATGCATTTCATCTATTTTCATGTTATTTAACTTTTGCAATTCCATACTCATGGCTTTAGCCTGTTGACGTATTTGACTACTGGCCGCCGAAAAATGTTTATAACGATTTTCTCCAAAAATTTCATCGTGCAAAGAATTAAAACGTATTGTAGGAGCTTTAGTATTTACTGTAGTCGGTTTAGTTGCTTCCGGTTCTTTTTTAGTTGGCAAGCAAAATATTTCTAGCTTTTGTTGTTGTATTTTATTCTTGGTCATTTCTATTTCCAATATGCCAGCATTGTTGGGAAACACTTCCATTAATAGAGCAGAATAAATAGCTGGTGTTAATAAAGGAGCAGCATAATCTTTATCACGATCTATTATCATTAGAGCTGAAAAATCACTGTCATCATCTTTACTTTTTGGTAGGGGTCCTAGTTTATTTAACATTTTTACAATATTTTCGGAGTGTTCACCAAAAGTAAGCATTATTTCTGAACGGCCGCAAAGAATTTGTAGCACACGCAAAGACTGGGCTATCGAAGACAATAAGGAGCAGTCGTTTTTTATGTAGATGGATGAAAAAACCTTGAAAATAATTAATAAATAATTATAAATTAAATTAAATAAATAATTAAGAAACTAAATAAATAAATGAATACTAAAAAGTAATAACATTAATCTCAACTTACATTTGGAATTTCCATACACAATACTCTCTCATCCAAGTGTATAAAATCCCAATTATAACGATGCAAACCCACAATACCATACAGTCCTTCGTTTTCTAGCAATTGAGAAAAATAGGTAAAACATGTTGGAACGCAAATTATATGGAAATATTTAAAATGAGTATCCTCCGACCATGATGTTTGTTGAGATTTACAAATTAATTTAATTTGATTTAAAACGCGACTAAATGAACACAAATCACTACGTATCATATACAATTGAACTTGATCTGGAGAGGAGCGTGTAATGGCATTTTGTGTATCTAATTTGAATATCCGTTGAATTCCCTTAAGCCTAAAAGTTATTAAAATTACAAATGCTTTTCATGTTGTTTGTTTTTATTTTTAATATGACTCACTTTAACCAAGAGGCTGCACAAATATGCTCCAAAGGTTTGATGATGGGTGGCTCGATAATTAAGTCTTTTTTTCCAGGTATAGAACATAAAATAGCTTGTAACTTTTCTTGTGCTATTAATTGAAAACCTTGTAGTTTTTTATCTAATATTGAAGACTGCATTTTATAAGAATAATGCAAAATGAAAACTGTTGAATTTAAACTCAGAGACCTGCGCCAAAAGATTTTAGCGGCGGTTCAAAATCGGCCATAAGCCGGCTGAAAGCTGAATATAAAATTTTTTATTTCCATAGTATAATTACAAAGTACTCGCACATCTACAAAAACAACAATTCCTTGTATTTCACAATGTCAAAATGCTATGAACAGAAAAAAAGAGAATAAAGGAGAGAAAGACTAAAATACTCACGAAAAAAATTTACATGGGAATACAAAAACAATTTGACAGTAACGCTGTTCTTCCGAGTATACTTTATAATTATACTATGGTTTAAACAAAAAGTTGACTTTTTGATTTTTCGACTTTTTTAATTTTGGAATAGTCGAATTTTTCTAACTATTTTCGCCTTTTTCTGAATATAATCGACTTTTCGATATTTTCCGACTATTTTCGACTTTCCGATTTTTTCCGACTATTTTCGACTTCTTCCGATTTTTTACTTATTTCGACTTTTTCCGACTATTTTCGACTTTTTCCGACTATTTTCGACTTTTCGATTTTTTCCGACTATTTTGGACTTTTTCCAACTTTTCGACTATTTTCGACTTTTGGCATCAAGAAATTCGATTTATCGACAATTTTCAAATCAAACAGTCGATTCGACTTTTTTCGATTTTTTCCGACTATTTTCGACTTTTCCAACTTTTCGACTTTTGGCATCAAGAAATTCGATTTATCGACAATTTTCAAATCAAACAGTCGATTTGATAGTTTGTTTGCCGATATTTACACGTCGGCGGCAGCTCCTAAAAAACCTCCGGCGGTTTTACGCAGCCGACTTATAGCCGGTCGACGCACGTCTTTGTTGCAGAAGAATAAAATTGTTGCATGATATAAAATTTAATAATCAGCTGGTTTTTGTTTTATTGTAAATATATTTTACTTTGTTTACATTTTTCGTAACGGCACACGTTTCTGTTTTGATTCTTATTTGTTTATTTTTAATATGGTTCGCATAAAAAATCGGTAATTATTTAATATATTATTGAATTAAAAAGTGATCTTATTTTTAATTTATACATATTTTTTTACAATTAGTTACGTTGTTGTACAAATAGTACCCCAAAACAGTCAAACTAAAATCTTACACATAAAAGATCATATTTTGGCGAAATGTATTCTATCTCATGTTCAGAAATTCTATGGTGTCTATGGTGCTGCTCTATTAGATCATGGATTTCGAGTTAAATATTGTAATGAAAGAACAAAAATAGCCATAATACGTTGTTCTCATTATTCGCATAAATTTGTGACCAGTATTTTACCCTTAATAACAGTGGTAAGTAAGGAAATAATAGATCGGTTACAATCTAAAGTATATGTTCTTGTAGATCAGTGAAACACGAGCAAAATTCCGTACTATTTATACTGGAGCTACGATCATGCAATGCAATAAATTTATAATAAAACATCAACAACAATTCCTTGATCGTATGGTGGGAAAAATTGAGTCGGCCAAAGAGAGGCAAGATATGATAAAACGTGTATTAGAATTTGAAATAAACTAGAAGTTAAAAAACCAATCAAAAAGAAAATTCTTAATTATTCTTATAAATCAGATAATTTATTAATGTAGAGATGTTCTCGCTGAGTTCTCCACGTCAATAGATGGGCAATGTTTTTTCTTCAATTTTGTTTAATATTTGCGTTTGTTGAGTTCTACATTTTAAAGAATTTATATACAATATATTTAATACAATGTTTTAAAACGTTTAATTCTTTAATTCACTTAAAAAAACATTCATTCCTTTTAAGCATTCACTAACACACTTTCAAAGCTAAATAAATTATTCCAATTATTTTTAATTTAAGCAAGTAGGTATTTTAAATTTTATTAAATTAAAATATAGTTTTGCGACCTTAGTTAAAAAAAAAATACAAATAAAATTACTAGCTAACTTAGCATTTGCTACAAAATTTTGGTATGTAAATTATTTAAATACATTATTTTTCACAAATTATACTTCCACTAAAAATTTTCGTGACGTAGATGTTTTGCCCAAACTATAAATAGACTGTTTAAGTTTAAGCTGTAGATCTTTAAATGTAAGTTTATGTTTTTTACTATAAACATTAAGATATATGCCTAAAACAACTACTAAGCCAGACCATAGATATCTGTAAGAAAGAACAAAAAATTAAATTGTTTTCTTGAATAGTTGATCAAATCCGAAAACAAAATTAAACTTACTGTATGGTAAATGGTTTGCTAAAGAATACAAACGAGATTGCTATGGTAACAGCTTTACGGGCTGTGGTCACGGTGGCTGCTACAGGTGCTCCACTGCTTTTGACCAAAGCCAAAACAAAATGTATGCCCAAATAGCCAGAGAGACTAAAGAAAAATCCATAACCAAACGATTCACGAGGATGCTAAAGAAAAAGTGAAATTATTTAAAATACTTAAATTATTTGCAATTTCAATATACCTCCAAACAAAATGCAAAACCATTAAAGAAATTCCCAGTCACCATCATTATGACAAAGAGATATACGAAACCCAAACCATAAGAAAACAATACCACTTCACTGCTAGGAGCACGATGATCTCGCATGGCTTTTTCCTGAACATTACCAATGGCGGCGTCACATAACAAAGCACCAGAAATCATTGCAACTCCCACCACATTAAAATTTGGCGATATTTGCGAATCGGCCAATGTAAACCAAGCCAAACCTACACACATAGCAAGTGCAGCAGCAAAATCCAAAGGACCGTAACGTTTTCCCTGTATTAAAATACTACCCACCATAACTGGTATAAGTTTGCAGCATTTAAATATAACTTGTGTAGGATAGTTTAAAAATCCTAAACTAGAATTAGATAGACCCATAGTGCCTAAAGTCAAAGCTGCCAGTATAATATACGTATTCATCGGTATATTTCTTTGCAAAGCTGGTACACCACTACGTTTAGCCTCCAAATTTCGTTCTAACAAACCAAACAAAATATAGTAACCAAATTGTATAAGAGTCAAGAACCAACCATAGGACTTGAAACCCTCTTCGGTAAATATCAATTCTTGTAAATAGCCATATAGTAAATATAAAACAAATACACCAGCACAACTCAACAAAAATTGTGTAGTTTTATTATAATGCGTCAATTCAAAACACAATATTCTCATTTCCGGTGGTTCTGTGTTATCTTTGGTAGAATTTTTTCGTTGTGTTGACCCTCCTGTAGAAGGTCCACCATTTCCACTATTTTTATAGCTATTTATTTGTATGACATTGTTATTACTCATGATGGTAAAATGTAGTATTGGTATTACTTCTTTGGGTTTACGCAATAGAAGTCTGTCTATTCCAACATTTTAATATAAAACAACACAACGATTCCTTATCACACTAAAATTTTAGCAAAATTTGTAAGTAAATGTAAACGTCAACAAAACAAGAAATTTGTTTACATTGTATATTTAATTGCATGCTATAAAATTAACTTTGACAGTAAATACAGCCATTGCCGGTTTAGTTGCCAGAGCTGCATTTGGTAAGTATTAACGTTTAACTATCTTTAAAAATATATTAAAAAACGTTTTTAAATATTAGCTTTTTTACAAATATAAATATATATTTCATTTATTCTTCAATTTATTCAAATAAAAAAAAAAGATTTTACAATATTGCTACCGTTTTTGTTGAAAAATCATTTATTTCAATTTTTAGAAGATCATTACTTTTTATATTATTTAATTTTTTTTATATTTTTAAAAAGTTTATGAATTTCCTTAATATTTAAGATTTGACTTTTAAGTTATATATAATTTTTTTTTAATCAAAAAAATGTATGGAAGTTTTTCTCAAATCTAAATTATACCCCTATAAATAATATATAAATTGTGTGCTTTTTTTTAAATTAAGTGAAAATTCTTAATTTTGTAAAATTAATTGTTTTGTATTTATTTAATATTTTCCAAAAAAATTAAATGTCATATACAGTTTATACATTCATTTTAGTACTTATTTTCTTAATATATTTTTCAAAAGGGATATTGTTTTTTGAAAACAATTGATATTTTTAAATATTTATAGATTTGTGGTTTTATTTGAAAACACAAGTACAAAAAATTGCAAATTTAACGAGTAAAGTATATTCCTCAATTTGTTAAATTGAAATCCTGTTTAAACAATTTGTTCAACAGTTAATTGCTAAAAAATAACGTTTACGTTTTCTTTTTTTCCCCAAATATATACGCTATTTTACAACTCTGCATTGACAAATGGCGTCCTGGAAATTTTTCCACTTTGACAGCTTATAAAGTAAATTTTTCTAGCACGTCGTCTTAGAAATTCTTGAAAAAATTGCAAATTTTATGAAATAATATATATAATTTAGAACTTTACAAACTAAATTTATAAAATGGACGGACCGCCACCTCCAAGAGGTAAAGTTCATAATAAAATCTCTCTATTAAGTGAAATAAAATGCAACAATAATATTATTGAACTCCCAGCTGAAAGTCATATTGTAGGGATAGATACACCTTTTAATATGGTATATGATTTCGCTTCTTTTTAATTTTAGATGTTAGTCTGCGTAATATAATTGATAAACTAGCTGAATTTGTGGCTAGAAATGGACCAGAATTTGAAATGATTACAAAACAAAAACAACAAAATAATCCAAAATTTGAATTTCTCTATGGTGGTGAACATGCGGCATACTATCAATATAGAGTAGCAGCAGAGCAAAACTGTAAGTTTCATTAAAATTTTTTTTTGCTAAAAAAGAATTTTAATTTATCTTAAAATATTTCCCAAACATAGACTTAAAACAACAATCCTCAGGAGTAAGTACACCACAACAAACACCACATTTTACCCAAGGACCACCACCAAATATGATGCATCATAGCGGTGGTCAAATGCCACCAATCAATCAAAATGACTCCAATAATTCATTTAATATTAATCAACCACCACCTAATCTTCAATTATGGAATTCAAATAATCCTTCATCGCTTAGTAGTAACGTTAACTCAATGTCCTCGCAACCATCGTCAAATGGCAATAATCAGAATGTGGCCATTAATTATACTGCACAAATAGAGGCACTAAATATGCAACAAAATACATTGCGTGAGCAAATACGCCAATCGGAATCGAATTTAACAGCACAGCATACGGTAATTTTTATTATTATTTTACGAAAAAAATCATATTTTCTCATAAATTCCTATATAAATAATTTTGTTTTAAGAAGTTAGGTACTAATATATTTTTTTAAATTTCTATGGGGGTAGATATTTGTAATGAGAAGTGATTTTTTTAATTAATGCATACCAAACCTTTTCACGCCCCAAAATTTTCAATAGCTGGTAATTTAGTGATTATCAGAAATTTCACTTCATCATAGTACTCATCTGTTTTATAGTTTTTATAAGATAAATAAATAAATGTATATTATTTAATCGTAATATTGCGAATCATATTTCCTACTTTTTATTATCCTCAATTATATTTTTTTTATAAAATCTACAATGCCAATAGCCATATTACTGAACTTTTTGTGATATGTTGGTTTCAAGCCAAGTATTTATAAAATTTCTGATAAAATTGCAAAGATGTAGGGATCTTACAATGGTAGTCAAGGAGAAAATAGAAGAATAGGATCATATTCAATTTTTCCCTTGGCTACCAGGTTTTCTCTTGTGAACATGAATATACATATGAGTATCACACTTACATTCACAGGTACACGAATTTTCATTTAAAATTTGAATTATGCGGTTGTGTGAGTTTACTTCAATTTGCGTTTTTAGAAAAATGTGTTTTTTTTTTACTTTTCTTTACTTTTCAAACTCAAAGCAATATAAAAAATAATGAATTAAAAATTTGTTAAAACTATTTTGGTTAAGATAGTATAAAAATGCAAAAGTTTTCAATTTTGCTCCACCTTAAAGACAATTCAACGAATATTGTTTTAAAAACTATCACTAAACATATGTTTTTGAAATAGTTTAAGCCTGCGTTTTTTTTTTCCGGATCCGTCTATAACATATCGCTTTTCGGATAACAAAGGACTTGGATTTAGACTAAACTTTGCGATCAATATTATTCTTTAATGCATATCCGCAACAATTCCATGAAACTAGTAAAGTTTTGGTGAATAGTACAAGGAAATTTTCCTAGAACATATAGCTATTAATACCATTAGATCAACACATAATTATATGAAGCTTCCCTTAACCATTAGAAATTCATCCTTCGTCAACTGAACTCGTTTTCAGTTTTCCACGGTTCTTGATTTTTGGAATATGTAAAGGGACTAAACTTTGATAGCTAGTTCAGTTATTTGAAGTTTTGGAAGCAATAGCATTTTTTTCAAGATATTGGGATTGAGATCAAAAAATAGAATTGCTGGAATTAATTTTAGTTTTTTGGGTTGATAAAATTTGATGTTAGTAATCGTCAGATTTGTTCAGAATCTATGTTTCTAAATATTTTTAATCGTTCATTATTCTAAAATTAAATTTCATTAGTTTTAAAAAGTGAAGCCTTTCGAAGAAGCTCTTTAATGTATTAGTAATGTGACCAACAATTTTAAAGCTACAAAAAGCTATGAAATATATTTTTAAAATGTATTTCTATTAAATATATAGGTTTGCAAAAAGAAAAAAAATCGGCTTTTTCATCAAAATATAAAGTTTTTTTCTCCAAAATCTTCTTTAACATCTTCTAATAAATTTTGCAACATCAACTTTGATTATTAAAGAATTTTACGTTATCAGAAAAAATGTCTTTATACTGTTTGCATTCCTTTTCGTTTTTTTCCCCATTGTCCCAGGGAAGTAATTTTTCTTAAATTTACAAAATTATAGCTTTTTTAGTACATATTTAAGTATATATTTTATTTTATTACAATCTCATTTTTAATGTCTACATTTAAAATTTTACTTTACTTGTATATTTTTTATAAAAAAAAACAAAACTCGATAAATCCCAAATTCAAATAATCTCTGCTACAAATACATACGAAACCATATAAAATTACCAAAACAAAAAAAAATAATTAAAAAAAAAAACATTAAAAAAAATTATTAAATACGTTGTTCTCTGACAAACACAAACATTGTGCAATTTTTTTGCAAAAATAAATGATACTGAATTCCCAACCAAATCAAATAAAACCAAAAACTCTATATAAAAATAAAATACCATGTGGGGACATTTAGGCACTGATGGCACAACAAAAAAAGCAAATTGATGAAGCTATTGAGGCTGCACAAAATACACAACTGGAAAAGAATGCTGAAGAGCAAAATATTTCATTGAAGGAATTCGATGGTATACTACAGCCTATAATTGATTCTTGCACCAAGGACAGTATTTCACAAGGTAAATATAAAAGTCAATTGCACATAAAAAAATAATAAACTAAAAAAATTAGCAATTATTTAGTAGTTGAAATACTTACTTTTTTATTATTACTAAAAAAAAGAATAATGTTAGTTGAAAATCATTTGGATTTTCTTAAAAATTTGTCATATTTTTTTAAATAAATTTAAAATATAAACCTTCATTGCTTAGCAAATAAAATAATATATTTAATGTTGCAATTTTAGGCAAAAACTGGATATTACAGCACTCATCCGACAGCGCTAAAAACAATGTCGTTTTACAATATCTTTTAAAAAAGTATGCGTCTGTTTATAAGTTTAAGTTTCAATTTCTTTTTTTGATATAACATTTTATTTGTATTTATATATTTTTATTATTACCGTCTTTTACACAAGTTTTATTAATTGTATTTAACTCTTTTTACCACATGATGAGTATTGATTGATTGACATATTTTGGTCCTGGAATCCCGTCAACGAGACATTCTATTTGGTTACATTTCTTTTTCTAATAATGAGTTGTAGATTGCACTTTAATGTAAAGGACTGCAAACAATTAAATTATTTAAACTGATAACTTAGCTTTACGGAAAAATAACAAAATAACTTTTATTTAGTAAAACGGACCTATAAAATTGTTTACAAGACCTTAACGACAGATATTTAAACAAAAAACAATCATCATCTACAACTCTTTTGTGTATTAAATGAAAAAAATGCACAACAAAAAGAAAAACAAAATATCGTTTGTTAATTTATTTTTAGGGCTTTGGTCGATGGTACAACATTTCAACAAAAATTACATCTTATTTATTTAATTAATGATATACTACACCATTGGTAAGTTTATTTAATATTTATATACATATTTATAGTTATTTTTATAAATTAATATTTTTTTTTTATGGAATTCTTATTAATTTTAAAATAATTTCAATTTTATAATTTTATTTTTATTGTGTATGGCAGAGGTATATAATGATTTAGAATCAATTAGTTTTTAGACATATCATGAAAAAATTATGATAAAATAAGTCTGGTCAGGGCGAATGTTAAAGATTAGTTCAAAACGGAAAAAAAACTTAAAAATACAAAAAATTAAAAAATATTTTTACGTGGCCTAAAGTTCTATCTACGTCCCTATTAGATATTTGTTTGGTGAGTGTTTTCTCTTTAATGATTTATATATCTCAGCATTTATTTATACAGTTTTTAAAGATATTTTGAATATAGAGATTTTATAAAGTTTGCTTCCTTTTAAAGTTCAGGTGATGTTGAAATTAGAGTGCACTTATTCATTCTTTAATAGAATATGTTTACGATTTTATTTCAAAGTTCATTAAAATTGATGAAGTCTGATGAGATTCTATTTGCTATATTTTTTAGGGAATTGGCGTTCGCTGAGTTCAGATACCCAATTTCCCAGAAAATAAGAGATATATTATTTCTCATGCTCTTTTAAAGACAAATGTGGTGTACGGTCATGTTTCAGAATATGTTCCTTTTTTTTTGGTTGCTCTTTTAGAAAATGTATATTCTATATCGAAATTTGATCATTAAAACTGGACGTCATGTACAAATTCAGTCTGGTTTTACTTTTTTGTATTCATATTAATCACGAGCTTCGTATGTTTTCTCAATCGAATAATGTATTTTGATTAAAACTTAAACGATATTTGGCTGTTTTGAAGTCAGAGTTATTATTCTGATTTAATTTGAAATATCCTTATTCTGGAGTAAATCTTTATAATATATGTAAATTGATCTAAGGAGACTTCTTTATATTACTGTGAATTTTAAATAAATAAAATGAAAAATAATCGTGAATGGAAAAAAGGTAAAAATATAAAAAAACAACTTTCAGAAAACATAGCATATAATTTATTACAGAGCAGAAAAAAATTAGGAAGGATACAAATTTTCGCATTTTTTTACAATCTATCTATCTATAATATTTATAAATTGTTTTAAAGTATTTGTAAAATATTTATTTATTTATTTATTAAATAAATAAATTAATGCAGCATTTAATTAGACGTTCTTCAAACGCTTCTACTAACATTTTTCAAGTACAGATATTCAGTTTTATTTGCACTTAACTTCTTTATTTCAATAGGAGGAACGATAGCAAAGCACCCTATTTATAATCTAGTATGTATTTAAAGTTTTGGATAATGACAGATGATTATTAGATAGTCTTCAAGAAAAAGAAAACGTAATCAAAATAATAGGTCATCTAGTTTTGGGAAATAAATAAAATTTAAAAATTATTTACAAAGAACAAATTTTATTAAAATTTTATTTACAGTGTTCGGAAAAATGCTAATGAATTGAAAAATAGTCTGGAAAATGTTGTTATACCTATGTTTTGCAGTGCAGATTTAAGTAAGCTTAAGATTAATAATTAATTCTAATATAAAATATATGTTCTTTATAGTTGCTACCACTGAGCAAAGAGCTAAATTAACCAAACTTCTTTCATTATGGGAATCAAAAGCAAAATTTTTTGATGCATGTGTTATATCTAAATTGCAATCGCCCGATTCTTCAATGCATGAATATAAAACAAATTTACAAAATTTACATCATGAAGTAACGGCTAAATTTACACAGGCCGTAAAGGCGCAATTAGATAAGTATGATGGATAAATGTTATAAAGTTTTTTTTTAGAAAATATTCTAAGGTACATTCTGTAAAATTAATCTTTTTTTCACAAAATTTGAGCAGCTATCAAAAACAACATAAAGTTTTCATACAACATGCCACCCAGCAAATTACTCAATTGGAACAACAGAAACAACAATTGGAACAACAAATGTTGGCAGCAGTCTTGCCAAACACGTCGGTTATGCCACCAACATCAGTTGCTCAACAGCAGCAACAACAACAACAACCGCTACAGCAGCATCATCAACAACAACCGCAACAGCAGCAGGGAAATCAACAACTTATTAAAAATATACCTTCGTTGATGGCACAAAAAGTGACAATGCCCGTAATGGATGACAATGATCATCATTATGGTGGTGGTGGCATTAATCAGCAAGGACCACAGCAAAATAACAACTTCTTTATACCCGATTTGTCAAAACCTCCACCAGGCTTTATGGCGGGAGGTAATCCCAACATGCCTTCTGTTAATCAGATGTCTGGTTTAATGCCACAACCACCGTATGGAGCTCATATGAATAGTAACATTCCAGTTAATCAAAATCTGAATAATCCGCCACCGAATTTATTGCCGCCTGGTGATATATTAAGTAATGTCAGTAATTTAAATGTTGATATGTTAAATGTCAATGCCGCTTTACAATTAGTTCATCAACAGCAGCAGCAGCAACAGCAACAACAGCAGCTTTTGGCTTATGATCAACAATCGAGAATATCATCTGCAGGAATTAGGGGTGATGACGATGAATGCATACCGCCACCTCCAAGTCTGATGATGGATCAGGAACCCGATCAAATACCTTCAGCTGCATATTATGATTTACCCGCTGGTCTAATGGTGCCGCTTATAAGGCTTGAGGATTATCGTTATAAACCCTTGGATCCAGTCGATATACGTTTACCACCACCAGCACCACAGAGTGAACGTTTAACTAATGCTTTGGCAGCATTCTATGCTCTTCCCACCCATGATAGACCTAGAGACAAGTAAATGTTTATCTTGCTATGATTTCTTTTTATTTTACTAAATTAATTTATTTGATTTGTTTTCCAGTGAGGGTTGGGAGAAATTGGGACTGTATGAATATTACAAAGTTAAAAATGCGGCTAGAAAACAAAAAGAAGAAGAAATTAAAAATGGTTTACGTGAAAAGTCACGTTCACCTTCACCAATTATTTTGGCTAAGCCGGTGCTCAAGAAAGTCAACAAGCGATGTTATCGGTTAGTTTTTATTTGAATTTTGTTGTTGGGTTGAAAATTAATGTTTTAAAATTTAGATCAAAAAGTCGCAGTCGTTCTTGTTCACCTTATAAATCAAAGTCACGTTCACGATCTCGATCACCGTTATCACAACGATCAGCCAGTCGAGGCGCCGGTGGAGGTAATGGTGGTAGTGATAGAGGCCGTAACAATCGTTATAACAGAAGGAGTCGTTCACCGCGAAGATCACCACCCCGCGATAGAGAAAGAGAACGTGATCGTGACAGGGATAAGGACAATAATAATGATAATAATCGTTCTAATGAACGTAACACAAGACGAGAACGTGAACGTTCTGTAACACCACCTAGTTTCTTGTAAGTATCAATTAAGCGAGGAAGATATACATTATAATAATTAATTATTAATATCTCTTTTGTTTAAACAGTGGTAATAGTTTCGCCAAACCAAATGAATTTATCGAAGAGTCAAACAAAGGCCATCAAATGTTAATGAAAATGGGCTGGGCAGGCACTGGTACCGGATTAGGTACGAAAAATCAAGGCATTGATCAGCCCATTTCAGCTGGCGAAGTAAGAGATCGCAAAGATATGTATAAAGTAAGTATTGAAACTCATGTTACCTTATTTAATACACAGAAAAAAATACATATATATTTATATTAAGTTTTAAGACTTATTACTTTTTATTATAATATAATTTCCTGTTTTCTTCCAGGGAGTTGGAGTTAATATAAATGATCCCTTTGAGAATTTCCGTAAAAATAAAGGTGCTGCTTTTGTGCATCGAATGCGTGCACGCGACGAAAAAAGTTAAAGACATAAATATTTAAATATAAACAAATTACGTTTTAGTTTGTTCTCACTTTTTTCATAAACATTTTGTTTTATTTTTTGTAAAAAGATACAAAAATTATTTCAAGTTTTAAATAAAAATTAAAAAAAGTTAAAAAACGCATTTTTAACAACTATACATTTTATTTAACATATTTACAAATTTATCAACAAAAGATATAAACAAACTTATTACATTTATGCTTCTATATTAAATGCAGTATTAGCAGCTTTGGCATTAACCTTTTCAAGAATTGGTATTAAACCTTTGCCAGGACCACATTCAAAAGTACGAGGAAAATCAATACCCTGTTGACGTTCATACATTTGATGCATAGTCTGTTCCCACTTAACAGGTTTTACAATCTAAAATTAAATAAATGTTATAAAAATATAAATACATTAAATATATTTCATTGAAATACCAACCTGCTTAGGCAACATTTTTCGTATCTGATCGACACTTTTATATGGTTTACCATCAATATTTGAATATACGCGTATTAATGGTTCTTCCAATTGTATTTTATTTAAAGCTTTAGTAAATGGTTCTACGGCTGATTCCATGAGGGGTGTATGAAAAGCTCCATTTACAGCCAAACGTTTCATGCGTCTTATTTTTAAACTTTTTGCATTCTTTTCTAAAAATTCTATAGCTTCAACATTGCCAGCTATAATTTTACAATGTGGATACATATAATTTCCCACACCACAATATGGTTTCTCAACACCTTTGTCAATACACCATTGTACAGCCTTAGCACACGCAGCACCAATTTCCGTATCCGGGGCATATAAAACCATAGACATTGCTCCGGCGGCTTTATCACAAGCCATTTGCATGGCATTGGCACGAACCTGAACTAATTTAAGACCTTTATCGAATGGTATAACACCAGCAAATACTAAAGCAGTTAGTTCACCCAAACTAAAACCAGCAGTTGCTACACATGTCTCTATAGCTTTAGGTCTTTCCTCTTTCAATTGTTCTAAAGCAGCCAACGAAGATACCATTACTGCCGGTTGTGCATGTTCGGTACGGTTTAATTTATCTTTTGGCCCCTCCAAACAAATTTTCAACAAATCATAACCCAACACCTCATTAGCCATTTCAAATATACGTCTAGCTTCGGGAAAACGCATTAGTTTACTTGCCATACCTACGTATTGAGTGCCTTGACCAGGGAACAAAATAATTGACGTATCTTTTGGATCAATCTTTGGTCTAGCTACTTCATCTGTTGCCAACATATTTTGCAAAATTTTCGCTTGACTTACGGAAGCCTCATTTTCAATAGGTTTTCCTTCAGCTTTACTACATCTTAGGCGTGCAAGTGGTAATCGTATTAAATTGTTATTTAAGTTAAAGCGTAAACAAAACATAATTAATTCCCTAAAAGTTAAAATTATTCGTTGAAGAAGAATATAGAAAAAAAATACCGGCTCATACTAAACAGCTGACATAGTATAATTACAAAGTACTCGCACATCTACAAAAACAACAATTCCTTGTATTATGTTAGTGTAAAACTACTCCTCACAATGTCAAAATGATATGAACAGAAAATGGGAGAATAAATGAGAGGAGTAGTAAAATGGTCACGAAAAACATTTACATAGAAATACAAAAACAATTTGACAGTACCACGAGGTACGTCGATGAAAAAATTGTAAAACAGCTGTTCTTACGAGTATAGTATACCTTCTAATTATACTATGACAGCTGATGTCTACAGAGTTGTTATTTATGGGTTGTCATTAACATTTTTAATAATTTTTCAGAATGTAGTAAAAAGAGAACTATAACCAGAAAAATCGTATGAAAGGTTATTTATATTTAAACTTGATGTCAGATTATTTATTAAAAGGGAGTTAATCAATATTACTGGAACTATTAAAATTAAAATATGATTTTTTTACATTAATAAAGTTTACCTGCGTTGACTTTGGGCCGAGCCTCTAAGAACTTTCTCCTCTATGTATATCGAACACTGGCTTCGCCAAATAAGCGAAGGTCCTCAAAATCTTAAATTTCTGCCCAAGGCAGAGGGTTTGAATTTAGATCGGACAGTTATTAATAAAGATATTCAAAGAAACATTTTGAAATTTCAAAGGTGTAGGTACACATTTACCTCCCTAACTGACTTAAAATCTTAAATATTTCCTGTTCTAATCTGTTAATGGCGCATTTATAAAAACAGAATAAAAAATAAAAATGTTTTGTAAACAAAACTTTTTTAAATATTTTGTAATTTTTGTTTTTTGTGAAGACGGAAGAATTTTAACTCTGTGATATGTCCAAAAGCGGCTTCGCTAACGTAATTCTTCCTTTTTACTCAACTTATTTTATAACAAAAAATTGTTTGAGGCGACTTTCTTAGGGAAATTCGATTTTCTACTATCATTTTTTAATAAAATATGAGTTATTTTAATATTACGTCTGGTTTATTAGAATACGTTTGCCCCTTGTTTAAGATGTAATATAATATAAACAAAATGGTTACTCTTAAATTTGACACTCTCTGCTAGTGTTATCTCACATATTATGTTAATGTGTAGACGGCATGTAAAAATTTTAATTTAATTTAATTTGTTTTTTTTTTTTTTTAACAAAAATATTTTATATTTTTCTCTGTTTTTAATTTTTATTAGTCTTTTCAAAACAAAATTAGTTTATTTTCCATCTTTCTTTTGTTAAAAATAATAAAAAAAATTAAAAAGAACAAAAAATTTTGTTAAACATTATTGATGATTTTTGTGTTTAAAAATTTATTGCGAAAAAGATTGCGCAATAGATATCTTATTGGTCCACACCAAGGTAGACTAAGAAGGTAACGACATTAAAACAGCTGAGAATTTTTTATTTTTGAAATCAATATGGCGGCATAGTATAATTAGAAAGTATACTCGTAAGAACAGCTGTTTTACAATTTTTTCATTGATATATCTCGCATTACTGTCAAATTGTTTTTGTATTCCCATGTATTCGTGAGTATTTTAGTCTTCCTCTCTTTTATTCTCTCATTTTCTGTTCATAGAATT
>MINK01171949.1:4027-53437 GCA_001735545.1 Phormia regina
GTTTTTTTTCTAGAATATTCATCTAAGACCCCAAAAAGTATTATGGGGTCTTTTGTAAAAACGCATTTTTAGATTTTTTTAGGTTGCTGTATAAGCTACGGTTTGAACAGGTTAGTCATAATTTTTATAAAATTTCGTTATTTTAAATCAAGGTAAATTCGTTATAGGGAAAAAAATCTTTACAATGTCTCACTAAAGTATATGAAATTTTTAAAATCAATAACAAAAATGGTTTTAAAATTATCCTTAGTTTATTAACAGAATTTTAATTTGTTTTTTATTAACTTAATAATTGCAGAAAAAAATAAAGTAAAATAAAAATAAAACGAGAGAAGAAAGGTTAGTCGGTCAAGACCGACCATATGATACCCTACACCATTGCCTATGTGTACAATTCGGAAAGAAGCCAATTATGGACGCTATAATTGTATTAAGTGGAAAATAAAAAACATACTATTGCAGATATTACATCGATACTAAGATTCACATGTATATATGGACTTTTTAAGTGATTCCGAAATTGCGGTCCTATATGGGAGCTTATGGTCAGTTAAGGACCGATGTTAATGAAATTTTTGCGAGGCAGTAATATTTATATAAATGCTATATGTGTCGAATAATTAAATTAATATTAACAATTTTATGGATTTATGCACGTTAAAGTGATTTTCGAAAAGAGGAGTTTCATATGGGACTATGGTAAATTATGGACGCCGATCTTGAATGAAATTTGGCACATTGATTTATCCTTACATAAAACTTATTATGTCAAATTCATTAAAATATTTTAAATTTACTGGTATTTTTGAGTGTTAAAACTATATTCCGGGAGAACATTTGTATGGGGGCTAGTGAAATAATGGGCCGATCAATGACCATGTTAAATAAGGCTTCGTCCTTGGAGCCAAAAATCATATGACCAAGGTTTTCATCAAATTTATCTCTTAAATTGCGACCTGTACTTTGCGCACAAGCTTTCATGGACAGCCCAGCAGCCAACCAGAACGGACGGACGGACGGACATCGTTAAAATCGACTCAAAAAGTGATTCTGAGTCGAAGGTAATAGACTTTTAAGTTGGGTGTAGAAAAATTTTTTGTCTCTGCGTTACAATATTTTGCACAAACGCATAATACCCAACCACCTTTGGTGGTGTAGGGATCAAATAAAAATGGGATGAAATTAAATGTAAGTTTTTGTTAATAATATTTGGTAAGTATCAACAGTTAAATGTCAAGTTTGAGTTATTTGAAAATTATTTAAAATAGAATCCGGAAGGGAGCTGGCAGTCTTAGTAAGAATATTTAAAAGTGAATAAAGTTATAATGCCATAAAGTACACATCTCTACTTCAATTCTAAATAATACCCAGGAAGAGAATTTTATATTTAGTATTTGTTGGCAATTTTACTATTAATATATAAACATTATCCAAAAATTTTATTTACATATTTAATTGAAATAATTTCTTGTTTACAATAATTAGTTTTTATATTTCATGATATTAAACAGGATTCAAAATGCAAAAATTCAAAAAAAAAAAAAAAATGTTTTTAATTTAAATATATTTTCGAAATCACATTAATATTTAATTTCCAAACACTTTAGTCCGCGGAAAATATTTTTGTTAATTCAAATTTAACATTTAACTTTAATAATTTAAATAGATTTAAAGATAAAACATGTTTTTAATTCTGGTACCGACCCGCATAATTTTGGCAAATGAAAAGGTTATATAAAACATAAAAAATAGCATTAATAAGAGTAAAGTTTTAAACAAATTTAACATGTAATGACAAAAATACTAATCTGATATTTAAAATGTTGTTAGCTCATATTAATTCACATTTATTGAAATAACTTTACAACAATAAAAATATAAAACTTTAAAAGCTTTTAAAATAGTAAATAATAAAAATTGTGTTAGGAAAATACATACTCATTGTATATGTTATTAATCAGAAAACAAAAATTTATCCTGCTTTTAAATTTATTTATCATATAATATTATCTAAACAATTTTAATAGAAAGAGATAATTAATTAATAAATCTCCTAAAACCCAATTAAGAAATTTAAAAAAGAAAACCTATTTACCAAATATGTTTGAAAAATACACTGCTTACACATAACTCATTTGTTTGTTAAATATGAATTTTTCTTTCACTTTCTGTAAATCACATACGGATAGCTAATTGCGAAAAAGTGACAATTAAACCCATATTGATTCGAAAGTACTCTTTTTGAACATATGCCTATGGGTCTGTGTAGTCCATAAATACGAAATGTGAAAGGTATTTATGCGTATAAAAACTTAAAAAATCTAAATTTTATCAAACTTGGTCTATATGTAAAATTACTTTAAAGTTAACGACCTACGAGAGTAAATGCCCATGTATACTCGGTATAAGTTTCTGTATTTTTGCAACTACAATTAAATATTTTTGCACTTTTAAATTATTAAGATCTTATTTTTATTATGCTTCTGATTCATATAAAGTTAAATTTTTGGTAATAATCAATGTTTCATTGCCCAAGCCAAAATTGCCAATTTATGAGGATTGACTCCATTACGATTTGCAGGAGAACTAGGTCAGAAATATAGATTTTTTTTTTTTTTGACATTTCTAGGTTATTTAAGAACTTTAAAATATATAATAAAGCATAATATGGTGGGGGGACCCCGGGGGGCTTAAATTAAATTTTTTCGTAAATTACCCCCCCCCAGGGCTTTTTGTTTTTTTTCGGAAAAAACCCCAGTTTTTTTTTATTTTATGAATATGGCAATAATTATCGCATATTGCAGGTCTTTTTCACATCCTTTACCGCAACTGATTTGAGTTTTTGTTGATTTTTTTTTTTAATTTGTTTTAATATGCTGTACGTAATGTCACGCACTTTCTAATATCAATGCAAAGTTGCACCAGATCATGCAACGTACATGGACAAGATACTTGAAGCCAATTTCCTATAATTCAGGCTAAGGAACGGAATTATGGGAACGTCAAAACGCTATTTTATATGGGGATTGGTGATAAAAGGTAACAGCGATTTGCAGCATCATTCAAGTTTAAATATGGATTGTCAGACGAACGGACGGACGGACATCGTTAAAATACTCATACGTGTTTCCCTCCCTCCCATTGTTTATGGCACCGATTGTTTTAAAAATATGTGATCAGTAAAATGTTGTAAATAATTTGGTAATAAAAATTATATATACTTTTAATAAAATCAACAAGGTACTACGGGTATGACTAACATTCATTTCTTTTGGGGTATCTACCGTTGGTTAAAAAAGTCATAATTTGATCCCAAAACGATTTTAATTTTTAATATCGTAAAGGGCTCAAATACTATGATTTATATATGAATCAATATAAATTTAAGCTTATCGTTTCATTCTCGGCATATATCGAATATGAAATCGATGAAATTTTTAAGAAAATATGATTCGATTTCGAAGAACAATTTCTAATCAATTTTGTAACACTGGGAACTATGTATTTTTAATAATTTGTTATTATGCTTGAGCTTTTTTTGGCAATAAAATTGTTGAAGAAAGAATTCAAAAATCTTTTCAAAACTTTTTGAATTAAGCAGATCAAGAATATTTTTAAATGAGAAATTTAAATTTTTCACTTTTAACAATATTTTAAATTTTGAAAAATAAACGAAAAAAATTAAATTTTCAAAGTTTTTGTAAATTTTTTAATTTTTTCTGTAAATTAAATCTTAAGAGAGAGATCCAAAAATTTTAGTATTTAACTCCGGAACAACCAAAAAGACAAAACATATTGTTCTTAGCTGAAATGTATAAGTTTATAACAAGAAAATCTGTTGAATAGATATTTACCAATTGTTTAAGTCAGTCATCAAAATTCTGTTTCTTAATACACACATTTATACACATATTTAATGCACAGTTATGTATCTAGGCTGATGGAAATTTGCTTTCCTTTAAGTGAAGAGGTAGAGTAATTTCATTTTACTCACGACTTTTTCATTGTTCGAATAATCAATAACTTGAAAATGCAGTTTTTTAAATTACTCGAAATAGTCCGAGTAAAATCTTCATTAAGCTTACTCGAGTTATTCGTGTTTAAATTTGTACCTTAAAATTTCACTCGATTTTTTCAAATAACCTTATTATAAGAATAACAAAAATATGGCTTAAAATAAGAAATACTTATTCCAAAAATAATGTAAATGAAGTTTTCCTCTTTGCTTAGGGTAGTCCGAAAGTTGACTAGTTTTTACACTGTGAACAAATAATGATAACGCATTTAAAGTTGATTATATTAAAATAAAGATGATGAATGGATAAAAAATCCACTTGTGGAAATAATTTGAGATTTACTTTCGCATAACCTCACTTTTTAATTTGGAACACATATAATATTCAAAATATTGTACAATATTTATTTATTTTGAGTATAAGGTCTAAGAATGTTTTATAATTATGTTTCAATATTTAGAAGGCATTTATATAATCATTTAAAATGTATAGAGTTTTTAAGATATTCCTTCTATCTATCTGTATTAAAAGGTGATATCGGTTTATGTTTTTAGTTCAATTGGCAAATGTTAAAATATATAATTCCTTTCTCCAAATATGCACATAGGCTTTAATTTTAATTAAACACACAATTTTCTACCAGAATGGAAATATTTTCTTCCGCTTTTTTTTTTCATATTTTGATATAATTTTATTAAAACGACTCAGTATAATATTATTAATATATTTTTTGATTTTTATCTCCTTAGGGCTGTGAAGAATTGTACAATATTAGTGTCCGAATTATTGCCATTTTTGAAAATGACATCGCTAAGTAGTTCAGCGACTCCTTAACATGAAGTTTAAGTTTACATGCTAGACTCATCTTAAGTTCCAATTCCAACCTATATTACAAATTTTATTCAAACTTTCACCATCATATCTTCTACATTCTTAAAAACGATGTTTAACTAGTGTATTGGTAATTTAGGGAGTAATTCGTTCTTTTAACTAAATATTTTTTTTTTTTTTAATAAAATTCCAAACTTTTCGAACATTCTATACAATTTTAATTTTTGAACTTAATTTTTTGGACAACCTAAAATTAGAAAGGAAAATATTAAAAATATTTTTTACTCGATATTAAAATTCGATTAATCGCATATTGCTAGAATAAATTGTTACTACGAAATTCTTGGGAAAAATTTTTAATTATCGAACAATTATTTTGATTTTTGATTTGGTCAATTAATCGAACAAACAATATTCGAGTGGAATACCCTAGCGATGAGTGTTTAGACAACAAACGATTAGTGACTTAAATTGAAGTTATCAACACTAAAAACTGCAATGTTGCCATTCGTTTCGCAGAGCAAAATGAATGGATAAGATGAATTTAAATTATTGTTTATGTAATTTATTAATATTTCCGATAAATTGGACGAATAGCTTAACCGAGTCAACAAATATGACGACCTTTTTAATAAAATATTCTTTAACAACATAACAACATTTAATAGCCTGTTTTCTCTATGTCGAACGAAAATAAGCGAGTGAGTTAGAGAAACTTAAATCAGTTTTCTTCCGCTTAGAAAGACGAAGAAAGCTTTTCGTTCGAACATAGAAGAAAACAGGCTACAATTCATTTTGCATTTGAATTTTAATGTATTTTTATACCCTACACCACCAAAGGTGGTTGGGGTATTATGTGTTTGTGCAAATATTGTAACGCAGAGAAAAAATTTCCTACACCCACCTTAAAGTATACCGTTCGACTCAGAATCACTTTTTGAGTCGATTTAACGATGTCCGTCCGTCCGTCTGTTGGTTGGCTGGCTGGCTGGACGGCTGGCTGGCTGGCTGGCTGTCCATGTAAAGCTTGTGCGCAAAGTACAGGTCGCAATTTTAGAGATAATTTGATGAAATTTTGGTACATATGATTTTTTTGGCACAAGGACGAAGCCTATTGATTTTGGTCATGATCGGCCCATTATTTCACCTAGCCCCCATACAAATGTTCTCCCGGAATAGAGTTTTAACACTCAAAAATACCTTAAAAATTAAATATTTTAATGAAATTTGACACAAATAAGTTTTATGTAAGCATAAATATGTGCCAAATTTCATCAAGATCGGTCCATAATTTACCATAGCTCCCATATGAACCCCTCTTTCGAAAATCACTTTAACGTGCATAAATCCCATAAAAATGTTAGTATTAACATAATGTTCGACACAAATAACATTTTTAAATCATATAAGTATAAATGACAGTGCAAAATTTCATGAAGATCGGTCCATAATTGACCATAGCTCCCATATAAGACCCAATTTCGGGAATCACCAAAAAGTGCATGAATACATGTGAATCTTAGTGTAATAGTATTTTTTATTTTCCACTTAATACAAGTATAGGTCCATAATTGGCTCCCTCCCGAATTTTATTACACATAGGCAATGGTGTAGGGTATCATATGGTCGGGCTTGACCGACTATACCTTCTTCTCTCGTTTTTTATAATATTTAACATAGAGAAAGAGAACTTTGTGGTTATTTTTTTGTTCTTCTAATGTTACTTTTTGAATTTTCTACAATTTTTAATTTAGAGGCATGGTCCTAAGTTAACGAAAATCGTTCATATGATGATTTATTATATTTTTAAAGTACTTCGAAGTCAGTGATACCATGTCAAAATGCAATCAGATCTCCCTTTTCAAGCAAATTTAATACAAGTGTTGACCATTAGAGTTTAGTTCCAAAAAAACCTTCCTGAAAACCTAAATTTTTACAAAAAATATTAGTAACCTTTTTTTCCTTAACATATACAAAACATTTGATTTTTCTTTATACACTCATATATCTTTTGAGTGAACACTAACATCTAGTCATATAACTCTGAGTATGTCGTCTATGCTTGACTTTTCCTAGATTATTATATTTCCTTCTCTTTTGTAAAAAAAAAAGAAAAAGAAAAACATTTTTCTTGATATGTGTGTTACTTGCGTGTATGTATATGTATGGTAATGTGATAAATGCTGTTAAAGTGTGTATGTGTATCATTTGGGTTTTCATTTGTTTTGTTCTTTAGTAGCAAGACATTCAATGTGTGTGTGTGTGTGTATGTGTGTATGAATTGTGCTACGCATTCCATTGGAGTTAACCATTAATACTTGTCTACTTAACGGTAAATTACAAAACATTAAACACATCCATTTACACAAAACAAACAACCATACACATACTCATATATTTTTATTTTTCCGTTTCCTTTTTTTTACATTTCAACTAAATACTGTTGAAGTATTTAGTTGTCGACTACATTGTTAAAAATTTAACGGAATAATGTTGATGTATTTTTTTTTTCTTCTAAACAACAATAACAACAGCAACAGCAGCAGTAACAACAATTACAAAATGAAAAAATGAGTATAAATGACTTGACTTTGTTTGATGGAGTGTTAGTAGTTGACGTTGTTATTTTGTGAGGGATGGTAGAGGGAGATTAAAATGAGGTTTCAAACATTTGTAAAAACATTTATTTTGAAATTCCTTTATTTTTTCTTCTTCTTGTTGTTGTAATTTTCGCAATTTAATTTTCGTATTAGAAAAATATTTTAACAAAAATAATGTTTAAAACATTTTCACATTAACAAGTTTAATTTTAAAGTTTTTTTTTTTTTTTTTTTTTTTTTTTTTTTTTGCTTAAAAACAATTTATTTTTCAACTTTAGGATTATAGCTAAAACATTTTTATTTTGTACAATTATTTTAAAATTACTTTTTAATATTTAAATAAATCACAAAGAATTTCATAGTTCAATGTTTTTTTTTTTTATATTTTTTGTTTATATAGAGCGTTTGTAAATATTTATTTTTGATTTAATAACATTTTCATAATAACGATATTATATGTTATTGTTGTTATTGTTGTTGTTTGCTCTTATGCAAATGATGATAACGACACCGATTGATAATTTATTTACAAAGAAATTTTTTGCTCAAAAGTAGTTTACACTAGAGTTATATTTAAAAAGCATTTAAGCGTTAAACCAAAGTAAACATCATATGAACAAAAACGTTTATTTTGTTTATAAAATAATTTTGTAATTTCGATATTGGAAGGTCGATTATAATTTTCGTTCTTTTTTTTTTTTATTTTATAATTTTGTAAAGCTTGTATTATAATCACATAACCATACTAATCGAAATCACATTGATGGCGATTGAAATAGAAGGAAGGAAAGAAAGAAAAAAATAGCCTTTGGAGGTGATTCCATATGCCACAGTTAGTGCCACATGAAATGAGCTAAAGGTTAAAAATGTATAACAAAATTTGCAACAACATCATCATTTAATCATTGAAAATTAGTACAAACAAAAAAATTCAGTCCTTATGTTGTAATGGATGCCCTAGAGTTTTTTTTTTTTTTTTATTAATGTGTTTCGTTCGTAACATTTTGTAGTTGGAAATGTTTTAACCCAAAAATTTCCTATTTTTCAGTCTCGCGAAAATTATTGAAATTTTTGTGTTTTTGTATGTTAAACAACAACAGCAACAGTAAATATAATGTTTAAATCTAGAGGTCGAAAAAACATATCGTCCATTCCATGAAAGATTTACTAATATCTCTATTTTTATTTTATTGAATTCTGAAAAATTCACGAATCATTTCGGCATTTTCAAAATGTGTAACTTAAAACTTTAATCTTTAAAAGAAGTAAAATCATTAATAAATTTATTTTTATATAAAACATTTGCATTTAATGTGACATAAATAGTTTTCAACACAAATAACAAGTTATATAATATTATTGTAAAAAATAATACTAAAATAAACTCACAAAATATAAAAAAATACAAAAATTAAAAAAAATTTTGTATGAAAAAAATAAATAAATAAATACTGGTCCATTTTGTCTCAAAATAATATATATTGCATTTTAAGCAAACATAATTATTATTATTGTTATTATTATTATTATTTTTGTTTCTTATTAGAGGTAAAAAAAGAAAAAAAAATTGAAAGGGTAGAGATTTAAAAAAAAAAAAAAATCTATTCTAAAATTGAATTTTTGAATAACAATATTATGTTTAAATTACAACATTTATAATGGTCATATTTTTCTTATATGTATATACAATTTAAATCACTAAAATTCGTTAAAAACTTTTGGAGATACTAAAGTTTAAAGTTTCGCACTTTCCCGATATTTTAGACTTTACGCAAAATGAAATTCATAATATATTCGTGAATTTTTCAAAATTCAAAAAAAAAAAAAAATAGAGAATATTTTTTTGCGTTCAATCGTGGATTTGATGATATAAATCTAGGCTCTGCAGTTTATACATCCCAATAATTACATTTGCACAGTGCAACGTAACGCAAAATTATTTGAAGATAAAGAAGAAATAAGCTCATATAATAAATTGTTTACAATAAAAAAAAAAATACGCTTAAATTTTTTTATAATTTTTTTCTGCATTCGTTTTTTGGAAAATAAGTATGAGGGTATTTTTCTTTTAATTCTGTAATTTGTAATATATTCCAAAGTAAAATACTGACAGTTTTTTAATTAGCTAAATTCTTTAAACGTGAAAAATTTTCCAAGTCGATTTTGAATTCTTTTTATATAGAATTATTTTTTTTTTTTTTTTAATAACACAACTTTTTTTAATTGTTTAGAGGTTTGTATCTTACATACAGTATAAAAAAATAATAATTCCTTGTCCTTTTTGGATCAAATACTTCTTCTTTTTCGTCTCTCATTTTGATAAAACTTAACATGATTTTTCAAAAATTACTAAATCAAAAACAAACAAAAAAATAGATTAAATTAATATTAAAATATTTCTATCAGTTACATTTTATAAATAATAACATTTTTCAAAACACTGTGCACCTCATATTCCAATGACTACTTGGGTGTCTAAGTGTGTGAATGTGTGTGTATGTAGTTTTAGCCATTATTTTTTTTAGCCATAAATTCGCGTGTTAGTAATTTCAACATTTAATTTGTAAAATATGCATTGAAGCAAAAATGTTCAATAAATATACACAACCATAGAAAAAATGTACTAAAAGTTTGCTTACAAAAAAAAAAAACACACACACACATAACCAAACAAGTCGGTATGTATATGTATATGTGTATAAATAAATGTAACAAAAAAAATAAATAAATAAAAATAAAAGTATTTGTGAGTGTTTATGTTTAAGCCATATGCAATACATTTTAAACGTTTATAGACATAACCACATTGTTAACCTCATACTGAATTGTGAATTGTGTTAAAGGCATTAAATGTGTATGTGTTGCTTATACTCATCCTATCCACTAATACTTCCCTACAGTTTTATTACGATTGCCAGCCAATGTTTGGCATCATTTAAAATATAATTTTAAGTTGTATGATATAAAGACAATTTTTATTAACCTTAAGCAGTCCGATTTATAGATGGATTTAAAATTTTGAGTATCAATTAATTTTTTACCAAATCTACTTAAATTTCTAGTCCGATTACAGTCACTGTCAGAAATGTTGGGTAATGTAAACACATGTATGTGTAATTTAAACACTCACATACATAAAGTGCAGTTTTTATGTGCTCGTTTCCTTTTTATATCCGTACAAGTGAGTAGTCGATGTATTAACAACATGCAGGATAATAATGTTTATGTTTGTATGAGGGCAAGTACAAATACAAGTACACGAAGTACTGTGTGTAGGTTCCTTTTTGTCTTTTTTTGTTTATAATATTTTTCTCCTGCATATGTGTTTGCATGTATGTGTGTGCATGTGACTCTTTTGTATTTTATTTCAACTTTACAATTTAACCATAAAACCACAGAAAACATGTTAAACGCATTTTTAATGGACTCAAATATGTTGATGCAACAAAACAACAGCAACAACAAAAAAATCAACACATAACAAAAACAACAATTTATAATTTGCAAACATCAGCTATAAACAATCGATTAAAATAATATAGAGGATATAAAAAAAATGTTTAAATAAAAACACATACACACGCAATAAATTTTAAATGCATTTTAACTTGGCATATGTTTGTACTTGTTATAAATATTAGAGATATATGTACATGTATGTAATTTAATAAAGTTTTAGAAATAGCTGAAGTTTAAGTTTTAGAGAGTTTTTGAAAGCCTATATCTTTTTCAACAAAATATTTAAATAATAATTGCAATTTTGAATTAGATTTTCGATATTTTTTAATATTTAAAAAGTTTATTGTTTCTATTTTTATTTTTTTTTTTTTTTCTTGATCATATATTTGTAAGAAGTATATTTGACGATAATTTAAATGCCTGCAAATCTTTTCGGCAAATACATGTTTCATAAGAAAATCATATCAAATGTTTAAGTTATTCAACTTAAAGTTTAGTAAATTTAAAATATAAATAAAATCCATCAGACAATAAGTGAAATTTGTTACTTAAAAATTTTACTTGCAAATAAGTAAAATCAGTAAAATCTAAAATCACAAATAAGAACCCAAAACTAAGGAATAAATTAAAGAATAAATGACATAAACACGGTTACGCTTGCAAGCTGACGCCAAACAAAAACAACAAAAATAGCAAAAAACAATACAATAAAGGAGAAAAACCAAGACATTAAATAATATTGAACTTTAGACCAAGTAGAGGTAAAATATAGCATCCCCCAAACAGAATGTGCACAATACTTCCTTTACTTTCTTTGTTTTTTTTTTTTTCTTAGTTTGTTACGTTTCCAACAGCAAATAAGGTTTACAGGGTAAACAACAACCATTTGTTTTTGTCCATCAATAAATTTGGTCATGTTTATAGTTAAAAATCCATAGCCCCCACACTCATGGTCCCCCCTCCATCTACATGGCAAACATGTAGAAAAGAGAGAAAAAATTATGAAGGTCCTTGTATTTACGCGTGTAACATTTGTAAATGGCAGCAGCTTGAATACAAATACAAATACAAACACAAACAACAACAAAATACAAAAGGAATATGAATTGTTTGAATTGTTTTATGGAATATAACAGTTGGTTGTTTGATTACTTTAGTTCAATTCGATGATTTTGATAAAAATTCTACTAGAAATAAAAAATGCAATTTGAAGACAAAAAAAAAAAAAAACTATAATGCAATCTTAAATCTGTTTAAAATTACTTATTGATATAAAGTATATTTTTTTAATTTAATAACGAGAGAAATCTAATGATTTACATTATTATCTAGTTTCACCTTTAAGTATTTAAAATTATGAAAAACATTTTTTAAATTTAAGAAAGACGTACTAATAATAAAAATTATATCGGCAGTAATTTTCGATTCTAAAATTGTTACTATGACACTATTTGTCTGCTTTCTTTTTTCCTTTCTAATATCATAGATAGAGCAGTTTACATTTCTAATAACGAAATGTTAAAAATTAAAAAAAAGAAAAACTTTCATTTCAGTCAAAATATTTCTTAACGTATCCATGTCACTGTCACTCGTTTTCATCGTCTTCAAACAAAAGCAGTCAAACAGTTGTAGCACCTGCTTTTTTTCTAAATTCAAAACGAAAGGAAAAAAAGTTTAAAAAATTCTAAAAAATGTTTTCCCTCTTTTTAGAATAACAAAAGAAAAAAAATATAATAAAAAATAAAAAATAAAACATCCTTGTAAAAATAGTATAAAGGGAAATTTTAGTATGAGAAAATTTCTCCATCAACAAATAAATGAGATATAGAACGAATATGAAATACACTAAGTAACCTTTTTGAATAAATACAAAAAGAGATTAACTATTAATTAAAATTTGCCATAAGGCTTTCATCAGAGTTGGGAAATCTATATACATATAGTATATTCTTGTTGTTATTGTCAAATAAGCTCTTGGAGAAACAATTCCAGTATCTAAATCTATAGGGTAATACTACTAATACTACGACTTCCACTTCCACTTCCAACAACTAAAAGTTATTTTCTTTTCAAAAAATATCTAGAGAAAAAAAATGAACAGTTCAGTTCGGCTACTAGAACAAACTGAAAAAATATTTCTTTTTAAGAAGTAAGGAAAAAAAAGAAGCGTCACGTGGTTACAACATAAAAACGTGATAAAATTTTGTTTTGCCATCTAGTAAAATAAAATTTTTAAATTAGACAAAGTGTTCTTTGCTTTTTTTTTTAATTCTTATTTTTCATTCTTTTTCTTCTTAAGAGAAAGCAAATTTTAAATTTAACTTTAAAGCTTTAATATAATTAAACAATGAACTCTTTTGTTTAATTTCCAAATAAAACAATGGAAATGATTGTCTTTCTAAGAATATTTCTGGCATTTTAAACATAACATTTTAATAATCTCGGGGGGTCTTGTCTTTAACATGAAAATGGCGTTTATTTTGTAGGGCGTTTGTTTTTTTAATGTACTCAACATTTAATCTTTTATTGATGATAAAATCAAAAAGAAAAAAAACGTAACTCCTATCATAAACTCTATAACATACTCTTATTTCTTACATTTTTATATACATATTTTACAATATATAAACTCAACATATTGTTGACACAAATGTGGTTATTTAATGGTAAATTTCACATTAAAAAGAAAATGACATTTAACAAAAACAGAGCAAAAGCCTGACTGAGTAACCCAGCCTTTTATTCAATCATTCAACCAATCAACCAACCAATCATTTCATTCATCCATTCATTTATCCAACCATTCATCCGTCCATTAAAAAAAATATATATATAAATATATTTATTGTATAAAAAAAAAAAAAGAAACGAGATCATAAAAGTTACAAAGTATACAAAAACATTAAAAGGGAGTTGTTTGTATACACATCCATATACATACATATAGTGTAAATCACTGGATGAATATCTATACGTCTGACTGTCTGTCTGTCCGTCCGTCCGTCTGTTTATTTATTTATTTATTTATTATAAGTATGTGTACACTCAACGTGGTTGCACGCTTAATATGACGCGTGTCCTTAATACATATTTTACAATATAAATTCAATATTCTTTTCTATATAATTTTTTTTTATTCAATGAAAATTACACGTGTCAATTTGACATTAATTGACATTGTAATTTAAGTTTCAATTACTTTCATCTATGAATAATATAATTTAAGAAATTTAACAAAGTATTTTGTCGCATTTTTTTTTTTTCGTGATAGGAAGAGTTTTATAACCATATCACTTTCATTCTTAATATTATTACATAATGTAGTTATCTGTTTCGATTAGAAACTTCACTGTCTCAGTTTCAAAACATTCATATTTAATATAATGCTCAGAAGTTTACATTAGGCTAATATATGTCGACTTTTGCTAAAACTCGAAATATTTCAGTGAACGAAATATAAAAATAAATGTATTTTGGTTAAACAAATTAATTTGCTTAATATGTCAAATGTGTTCGAAAGAAATGTAAGATCAAACAGGGGCAAACAACACGATTTTGTTGAAATTCATGTAATGATGTGCTTTAAAGCAAATAATTTTCATCAATTATAAAATATGTTTTTCTTTACGACTTTTAAGAATTTTAGTAGATGGTTTATCAACAAAAACTTGAAATAAATGCGAATCCTGCGAAAAAAAAATCATGTAAATATTGAGGTAAAATCCAATCAAACAATTCGAATCAAATATTTGTTTAATCTGAATTCTAAATATCTAAATATTAAATATATTATTTTTTTAAATGATTGATTTTTAGTATCTCTTGCAATTATGATATGACGTTCAAATAACCTTTTCCTGTCAAATTGGACTCAACAAATAAATCACAAAAATCATATTTTAATAAAATTATGAACAAAGAAAATTTTTCTGCATAATGGGTTAACATAAAAAAAGACTTTAATGGTTTTTTATTTTATTATATTTTTTTTTTTTTTGTTCAACTTGCCTGCAAATGTTTAGAAAATAAACTCATCAAACTAAAAACAAATATGCCATCATACCAAGGGCCAGGCTGCAAAAAAAAAAAAAACATAACACAAATACATTATTTACATGTTCTAACAATAAAAAAGTTTTTTTTTTTTTAATGAATTGCAAAAACATTCTCTACTTTTCTAAAAGAAAAAAAAAAAGATTTTTTTGTAATACTTGCAAACGTTTAACAAACTACAAGACATATTTAACATCCCTTAGGGCCAGTGTAAAAAAAAAGAACAAAAAAAAAACTAAATCAAACATTTTAAATAAAAGAGAAAATAAAAAATAGATTTCAAAATATCAAACAATTTGTTAAACATTTTTAGATAACGATCGTTAACAATTCACAAATCGTTGTTTAAACGCTATTTAACTTAAACATTTTCAACTACAGTTTTTGTTCCTTTTTGATTTGCCTTTTTTTCTTACTAATGCTGCCTATATCAACAAACCATTAAGAAGGATGATAATGATAACCCAGTAAAAAATAATATAAAAAAATTCATCTTCTTAACAAAAGAAAAAAAAATCGTAAAATAAATAGACTTTAAAATTTAAAACTTCTAAGAACGTGATAAATATTTTCGAAATATGAACAGAGTAAAAATGAATTTTAAACTTTATTTAACAAAAATTCAAAATTTGTCACTACAATGTGAACTTTTAAATAACATTCTTAGCATTAAGGATTATTAAATTGTGTGCTGGGTTACCTAACTTATTTAAACATTAACTGAATGTAATGAGGGAGGCAACTCACATACACTTACACGTCGTTTCAAAAAATAAGAATTGAATAAATGCACGAACCGATGAATTGAATGAATGACTGACTGACTGACTGACTGAATATATAAACGACCTAACGTTCTGATAAACACACATTCACTCCCACACGCACATGAATGTATGTGAATAAGAAATTTGTGTTAAGGATTTTTTTGGGATACACCAAACACAAAAAGGAAAAAGACTGGCAAAAAAAAAAAAAAAAGGCAACAGAAAAAATGAGTTTTTAATGGTTGCAAATATTTTACTATTTAACGAACGATTAAAAGGAATTTTAAATATTTTATCCTTCGACTGTTTTTTTATGCTGCCTTCTTTTCAACATGAAGGAAAAAACAGCTACAGCAGCCAATCTTTAAATTTATGTAAACTAGATTTAACTAAGACTTAATCTTATAATCTTATATATATTTTTTCTTGCTAAATATTTAAAGGATATTGGGATCTTTAAAACTTATCTATACTTTATGGTTCTTAGGTTTATTTCTTAATAGCGGTAAATATATATAAAAAGACATTTAACAAAATTCTGTTATATAAAATTAAACTTAAATAAGCACCAAATACACACATTGTTAAAAATCCACATTAAAACTTTACATACGTGTCATATTCTATATTATTTTTATATTTTATTGCAGGCTACTTTTAGAAATTAGCAGAGTTGGTTCCTGCATAGCATTTGAACAGGATAATATGAAAAATTAGTAAAATTTGAAGCGGTTTTTTACCCAAAATCAATCTGTTTCTTTTCAGTTTTTATTAATAACCCAACAAACAAATTTTTGTTGTTTGAGAAATACTACACTTGTTACCAAGGAAACCAAAATATGCCCTACAAAAAAAGTTGTTTAATAGCATTAAATATGCAGAAAAAAACTTAAGATATCATCTATATAATATATCAAAAATTTTATCTATAAAAATTATTGGCGGATTCATAAAGTGTGCTATCATAAGATTTTCCTATGAATAAAAAATATTTACATTGCTTTTCTTTTGTAAAATTTTATGACATATGACAATACATGATAACACACTTTGTGAATCCCCCATATGTATAAAAATGAACAAAATTTTTTGATTTCTTTTTATCTTTAATTATATTGCAAGTAATTTCTTTAAAAACTTTCCAAAATATTCTAACGGGGTATAATATGCTCTAAAAAAACAAATATTCTATAAATATTACTATATGCAAAAATATACCATAAAGGGTGAAATAGACAAAAAAATAATTACACTAATTACACAAAGCGATGAAAAATAATTTATTTGTTCTGAAATGGATATATATTTGTTCGATGGAAAAAAAACATGCAATTGCATATTTATGGTTTCCCTACTCATTACTTTGTAATGTGTTCTCATTATTTGTCTCATAATTTGTGCAATTGAATATCTCCTTATCGGGAAATAGCATATTAATTTCGTACTGTTAGGATTCAGTTTATTAAAACGTCGAAGATACACCTTAAAAGAAATGTAATTCAACTGAATTGTAAGTAGTTACCAGCTAGTAGAAATATCAGACGCTTACCAAACCAAATTACTTTTCAAAATCAAATTATATTTATAATCCCGGTTTTCATAACTTTCATTAACTTAAATAGAATTAATTCTCTAAAATATAATTCATTAAAGAATTTAGATTAAATTATAAATTCAAGCTTAAAAAATATATCGAATTAATTTCAGTTTTTCGCGAGGCACATTGATATTTAGTTACATAATAAAATCGGAGGAGCATTAAAAATCAATTCAATATAAAAACTTTAGGGACTTTTTGAAAATTATGCAAAAATTGCACTTTTTGTTTTTGTATTTTTATATAGAAAATTACAATTTAAACAAATATTTGATAAATAGATATAAGAGTGGTGATAAATATAATTGATTGGGATCATAAATTTGAGTCAAATATCGTTGAAAATAGGACTCTTTTGTCAAAATCCATTTTTTAAGGCACATCGTGTGTACATGAAATTAACTATTTAGTAGATGTTTGTTATGATTAATAAAAATTCGGAGGAACATTAAAATTTTTCGAAAGATAAACAATTTATGGACCAAAAAATATTGACTTGTGTCAAAACAGGATCGCAAAATTAAAAAGCGTTTCTATGTAATAAACTCTAACAAAATATGTTTTCATTCAACATATAGAGAAATAACTTAGATTCGATCAACATTTTTCACTAATTTTTTAAAAATTTTACTGGGAAACCCGAAAGTATGCTGCACTAATTCTATCAGGCATTGAAATATTATAAATTTTATTTAAATAACTTAGTTTGGTTTTGATATTACGTTTTAAACATTTTTATATGTTCAACTTTAAACCGCCATAACTTTCGCGCCCCTCACTTAAAATGATTAACGCGAACTGATTCTACATGCATTCAAAAAATCAAAATCAATCAAAAATGTTTGAAATCATTAAGTTCCACAAAACGTCCCCCAGTTGAAAGCGAACACCATGTTTTGACATTAACGAAACCGAAATGTATAAGACACCACGTATGCTACTGAAGTGTGACGCAGCACACGAAATGCGTACTCCAGTCAGTTGTTATCTAATTATAGTCCACAAACCCTGAATTGGTCAAACACAACACAATTTACGAATACTAAACTATGGGTATTAAACTATTCAATTCAATAATTTTTTCAAAGCTCTGTTTCAACCAAAAGACAATAATCTCAGTAGTAAATCTTAAGATTTATAAAACATATTTCCCAGCTAATCAAAGGGTATGTATGAAGTCGTTGAAAACATTTCAACATTCAGCAACAAAATGTTGATTGCATGACATTAAAAATAAATTTACGAAAATATATTTTTTTTTTTTTTTCGTTTTATGATTATTTTCTGAATTTCATTGAAGCAACAATCGTTTAGCAACAAATCCAGCAGAATAAAAATGACACTAAACCAAAACGTAAATATGTGCAGCATTATAAAAATGCAAAATGATTTTCAAAAGTGATTCTTTTTACAATTTTTCTCATTCACATTTTATATATGTATGTGATTTAAATTGTCGCAATAAATGTGAGTGTATATGTTTGTTGTAATGTTATACTACGAGTGTTGCAAGAATGTGTGTTTTGGTCATAAAAATAAAAACGACAAAAATAAGTGTTGCGTTCATGATATTGTTTATGTACTGAGATTAAGTGACAGGAGGCATCATATCATCATAACGAGGGACGTTTAAAAGTTTTTAATATTTAAAAACTGAACTTAATGATATTTTTTTAATTATGAAATAATTACAAAAGTATGAAAAGAAATATAAATAAAAAAAGAAATACAATTTGACTTTTGTCATTTAATGTCAAATCGATGTTTTTTTATTAAAGGAAATATTTTTAAAGAGATTTATTAGTTTGAAAACTTTTTCATTTTGCCAACTATTTAAAGAGGAAAAATATGCATAAATTAATTACAAAGATATGTTTCCAACATTTCTATTAAAAACTTAAAATAAAATTTAATTCTTTTATTTAGTCCCAAAAACAGTCTGGTATCTTTAAGTCTGACATATAAACATACACATATATATTATTTTTATTTTCAACTAATGGTGTTGATAGTATTATCAGTTTATGGTTATGACTCCAATGTATCTTTTACTTTTAATTTTCTTTGTTCAGCAATTTTTATTTAACATTTTTATGACAATGTGATTAAGGATTTTTATTTTGTAGTCCTTCTTTTTATTATCTTTTATGCATTAAATAAAAAATAAAAAAAATTGAGCAATAAGATATAAGATATTTAAGACAAAATTTAAACTAAATGTTTAATCAGCAGACCTTCGAAAAAAAATTAAAATGAATATTCATTATTTAAAGAAAAGTACCCAACACTTGTGCCATTGTTGGTTTTTATTTTATACTTTGAATTAGAAATAGAAAAATGTTTACAAATACAAATTTATTCAAGTCTATTTAAGAAAAGCTAGTCCTTTTTAATGTTGCTTTTCTATTTTTTTTTTTTCTCAGAGTTTATTTTATTTCTCTTGGCAACAAAATGCATAATTTGCTAGAGTTTTATTAATATTTTTCCTTTTCCCTCAAAGATATTTTTGCCACCTTTGTATTTTATTTTTTTTTATATATATATATTTTCTCCACCCACTGTTAGTAGTTGTATAATAAATGTGGTGACATTTGGCACGTCAATATGACAGAAACAAGAAAAAAAAATAACAAAAATCACAAAATATAGAAAGAAAAAACTTCTTAGGAATTGTATGAGATGCTATTAGAGAAAAAATAAAATATAAAAAATTCAAACAGCTAAAAAAAATTTGAATTTATATTAATTTATTAGCATAACAAACGTACTTACTCTTATACTTGACAAAACACCGTTTCCTGAAAGACATCAGTAATTTTGGGAAAAGGAATTCAAAAGTAATCGAAAATTTTCAATTACACAGAGTTACAAAATGAAACAAAATTTCTGCAAAACGAGGTTTCTATTCATAAGCACTTAACCCTTAAATCAACTTTTTTTTAAATTATTCGAAATATAGTAATAAATTTTATATTGGAAACAGTGTTAAATTTTAATTTCAGTGAGTAAGTAACATTTAAAGTATGGACTTTATGAAGTGGTTAAGAAAAATTTACAAAAGGAGAAAATGTAAATGAGTTTTAAGATAAATTAAAAGAAATGAATCTTAAGAAATCAAATGCGCACAAAACAGGTAAATAATATAATAAAACTTTAAGAACACACTAAGTCAACTTGATCCAGTCATTACAACCACCAAATATTTTAAATCAAAATAAGACAAAAGCAAACAGTTTGATATGTAAATTTTATAAATATTTACTCAAGGATTTACATACAAAGCTGCATATTTAAAGTAATAATAGATATGTATGAATGTATGTGTAATTTCTGAATGATTATGTAGCATCATATCAAATGTATCTCTACTTTATTATTTGACTAAAAACTTTTAAATATATAAGGATAATATTTTAAACTTCTACAACTCCTTGTTAGATATCATGTACATTATTCATATGCATGAATAACTTTATGTATTGACTCAGATGTGCAATACAGAAAGAGAGAGAGCGAGATAGAGGAAGAAATAGAGTTTAGAATTTATAGTAAATGACTGGCATCTTAGTATTTACAAATAATGTTCATCAGGCGTCTCATTTGACTTTAGGTATAAAAATACTTAAAATACTTTAACAATACTTTGTACCTCTACACATACATCATTATTCCCACATATCTGTAAACTCATCATCATCTTCGTCATTATAATGACTTGAACTGTTTGAAATCTTCTCTGATTCTATGCTAGTTTTCAATAGTCAATGATGTAAATTTGCCAAAATTTTAACGTTTATTTTGCTTGTACTACAAACGAAATTATTTTGCAACATCAAAGTAATATCCCTCTTAAATTACGTATAGAAATTTTATCAAACGTTTCATAGTATGTAAATATTTGTTTGCATCTTCTAGAACATAAAGCTTTCATTTGGATGCAAAGCAAATACAAAATACACAAATGTACAACGAATTTTACAATGTACAATGATGCAACGTTTCGACAACGATTGTGAATTGTAAAAATTTATGTTGAAGATTTAAAATATGTTTTTAGAAATTGAAAAAACATTTATTTTTAAACAAGAATTTACAATGTAGTTAGATAACTGGAAATTTGTTATTTAATCCATTAAAAAAAGGCCATCGACATAACATTTAGTTTGAAAAAATGTTGTTGTTTTTTTTTAATTCATGTATGCACGCAGAGAAAAAATATAGTTCAGGTGACCATAGACTAAAAGCAACATACTATGATTGTAATAACTATATTTGTATGTAATTATTATTTTGATTATATTTTATCATTTTGTCATTATTTAATAATTCGGTTTAATAATATTTATAATTTTTTGTATAATATTTCATCCGATTTTACAATGTTTTTATGATATAATAATCCAATTTTATCACATATATATAGTTCTAATTTATTATATATATAATCCCCGAGTATATCCAGTACTGAATGTTTTTAAAATAAAGCACATTTATCTGAATTCTTTTTACATAATTAATAATATTTCTAAAAAAAATATTTCATAGATTATAGTTTATTAATATATTATTTGTTTCACAATTTTTAACATTAAACATCATCCTTAAAACACAAAGAAATTGAACAGTTTTCCAAATTTTTTTAACAAGACTTCCTTTTTAACGTTTAAAAGTCCTTTTATATCACACATCCTTATGATTTGTTGTCGTGAATTGATGTCGTTCGATGCATTTTTTGGCCAGAAGAAGGCACCTTACCGCTTCCAGATTCAAATTGCTTTTGCCTCTTTTGACTTCTTTACAGGAAATAATTTCTTTTTTTTAGTTTCTTAAACTTTTCGTTCGATCACGAAAACTTGTTATTTAATTCTATTACCTTTATATTTATATTTTATTTTCATATATATTAATTCTCTTATTCCACTTATTGCACACAACTAGTCCGTTTGCCTACTAACAAACTACTGAACTTATACACAAAAATATGTATTCATTCAATAGTTATGCAGAAAATAAATATGATTAACGATAAAAATACAATAATTGTGCCAAATCAAATTATAGTCAAAAACAAATAAATTTTTCGGGTCCTCTGAATAGGTTCAACATTATTTATTCAGTAAAACAACAAGATGTATTGTTTAGTATGGTACTTTTTCGTTTTATTGTATTATTAAGAAATTATTAATAGCATTTTTTATTAAATTTAACCTTAAAAAATTTATTTAAGAGGGTCTTACAAAAATGTTTATTTTCCAACTAAGAATGTTTGATCATACTTTTTACAATCTTTTCAGATAACTATATTTTGTTCTCATATTGTCTGTCCGACTCATAAACACTACCTAATCGAAATTTCCACACATTTCCTATTATATTAAAGTACTAACCACTTGAAAGTGGTAAAATTTTGACTTCGAATTTATTGTTTAAATTTATAATTCTTAGTCTCCTTGTGTACCCCGAATTTCGAATACCACGATTTATGGTTAAACATTTGTTTTAATACCTAGTTTTAGTTTAATTTTTGAAAGATGGATCATCCGTCAGTTTTTGTTGTTGCTTTATAAGTAAATATTTTAATTTTTTTTTTTCATAGCGAGATTGATTTCTTAAAAAAATTGTTTAAAATATTTTAACTTCGCTCAATTTTTCATAGAATTGGTCTGAATTATTCACATGCTTTAACTTTTACTTTATTTTATATTCTTATAGAAAACTGGTGAAAACATTAGGAAAACATAAAATTATGGGAGTGTTCAACAACTACTTGATCAGATGAACCAAAAAAAAATATCTTAAAATATAGATTTTTTAAGAAAAACCATTAAAAATCGTAAATAATTCTTCAGTAATTCATTCTTGCTATTCTTTTAATTAAAAATTTTAGAAATCAAGATTATATTAAAAATAATACACTTTTATAAGGTCATGATAATCTTGAATATATTCTGCTGAACGACAGTGTATATAAAAAATACAATTTCACATTATTTTTCTAATCATATTTAAGACAAACAAAACTGCTGATGTTTACAATTCAGATCACAATGAAAGGATGACTTCTAGAAAAAATCACTAAATGGTACACAAGAGAAGGGCACACTCCACCTTCAATTATACTTGTGGCATAACAAGTAATAACAACAAAAGCAATTGAATGATTTTTGTAGTTTTACAAAAATAAACATAAAACCCTCATAGAGAAATGCAAACAGAAATTAAAATAAAAACCTTAAAAAGGCCAAACCACTGGAGTCCCACATTTAGAACAAACAATATTTATAGAATTTTGTTAAAGGGGGGGATAGATGGCAACAGTCCCAAGGACAATATACTTACTCAACAGTTGTAATGACCAACAAATACAACAACAACAACAATATTAAGCATAATTCCAATCTACGTACGTATTCGTATATATAAAACCAACAATAGCTGTTGTATTTTCAACACAAATATGTTCAAAAAATACAACTTGAAGCTTTAAGAGCGGTAGCTACTTTCAGAGTTATACCAAAATAATGCCAAGAAATGTGATTGCAACATTTAACAAACTCACACACGCACACGCACACGCACATACCAACACTTTTTTCAAAAAAAAAAAAAAAAAGGAACAACCAAAGTTGTATCCCTACTTAATGTTGATACTATGTGATGGAATACTACAAACCATAACACTACAAAATGTTAAATATGAGGATGTCTATCACTACATCCTCTATCCACCTCTTTTTATTCTTCTAAAGCTGCTTCTTTTTGTACTGCAAAGTAACCAACAAAAGTGTAGAAAATCCGACCAAGCATAAAAACCCCAACTCAGCACATTGTACAGCAGCCAACAACCAAAACTTAAACACAGTAATTCCGTAAAATGAACATGAACATTATCCAAAAGAAGCAAAAACAAAAACAAAAAAAAAAAAAAACATTGGAACAAAAAAAAAAAAAAAAAAAAAAAAAAAAAAACATTGGAACAAAAATAAACAAACATCAACAATATCAGCTATAACGGCAAAAACAGTTGAAAAGACTGCTGAAATGTAAGTAAAAGTATGAAGCTGAGAATCCCTATCAAATCCCATAGCAGCACATCACATCACAGCAAGTCATCAGCACATTAAGCTCCAAAGATTATAAGTCTTTGCACAACAAACAAAATCTCCCACTCTCACTAAACTACATGTAGCATCGATTCATTCCATCATTTGTTGTTCATTCAAGTTATTCATTCCATCTAGAACCAAAAAGTCAAACAACACTTGAAGAAATATTTAGTTAACTTCTTATTAAATAATTGTTTTATACATTGATTTAGTTCTAAACTATCTACGGGAAATTTTTGTCAATTGCAGTAATGAACCGCTCCGTCAGTACCAGTTGAGTACCAAGTGGCACCAAAATATTCAGCAAAGTTCCAATGGAGATCCATTTGACGGAAACACGCTGTCAAATTATAACATATTAAGTTTACAATTAGCAACACGCGCGAATTAAACGTCAGTGTCTGAGTGATTAACGTTGAAGACTATAGAACAACACATGTTAGATGAGCATGAGTTCAATTCGGCATGCCACCATCGATATTAACGAAAAATTATAAAATAAAAATACCAAATTTTGATCCAATTTTTATTATAATAATCCAGTCCCATGACCTATCCTAAGGGGCTAATGAGCCACTTCCAATGACAACCCCATGCAAAAGTGACAGGTTCCTTTCATATAAAGTTCCGGAACTGGGACCGGTCAATAGGCCTGAGAACCTATCACGTTACTAGTTTTAAATCGATTCTCTTTACACGAGAGCTATTTCTAATAATATATTTGAATTTTTGCACACTAGATGGCACAAACTGTTTTCTTTTAAGATTCAAATCTTTAAAGGAAATTTGGTTACCTTTTGTAACAATTAATATGTTTGTTCTTACTACAAGATCATTGCCGATATTTTTTACCTTAAATATATTTCAGTGTACCAACTCTATTTGAAAACTAGAAGAACATTTAATACAGCATTTAGTGAAAAAGAAGGAAAAACTAAAACACGTTTATACACAACAAGACCAACATCTCCACCACTTCTACTACAATCGACTTAACGTTGTATCAGTAAACTATTAGTTTTTGTTTTTGGGGAGTGTGTGTGTGTGTGTAAGTGCGCGCCTTTATGTTGGCACACCAGATTGGGGTTGAAGGTTTGGTTTGTAACTCATTCCCATCCAAGATCCCTTTCCATATTCCCATTGCCAAGAGACTTTACACTGTCTTTATTTCTATTTAGAAATGTTCGTGTTGTTCAGCATCAACGGCAGCACATGTTTTTGTTTCAAACACACACATTGAGGATGTTGTGGATTGTGACGTTTTGACGCCATATTGAATGATGGCGAGTTAGCTCGATGGCTGCTTGCCTGACTGAGTGACAGAATAGATTCATGGGTGGGTGAATAAATGAGTGAGTGAGTGAATGAATGAATGGTTGGCATTTTATAGAATGTTCACCCCACACCCATTGCTGTTGATGTTGCTGTAAACTTTAGTTTTTTTTTTCATTTTAGGAATTTACTTTTTTCATTCGTAAACCATCTCCTGTGGTGTTTAACCAAATCCTCCTAAAACTTTTACATACAAACACATAAATATATATATAATGTCTGTGTATATGTATTGTAGAGAATGTTCATGTTAAATCTTAAATGTTTATCATTTTATAGACATTTCAAAGTGCTTTTTTTATTTCTAGTCTTTCGCCCTTCCAATCTTCCCATTCAAATATAGACTGACGGATTCATTTCATTGTGTCTCTTTGTCTTCCTTTTCAATGAATGTATTCATGTACGTTTATACCCAGCAAAAAAAAAAGAAAAAGAAAAAAAAAAACGATCAAGTGCTTATAAAAAAGGACCAGTTATACTACTTTAAAATTGGAATCATATGCTTATTTTCTACTTTTTTGGAAATTCCTATCAATTAATTCTAAAAAAAAAGTGAAAATAAATTAAAATTTTGCAAAAAAAAAAAAGAGCTAATAATTTCTAAGAAAATAAACATTTTACAAATTGTATAGCATTTTTATTTAAAAATTTTTAAAAACACAAATTAAAGAGAAGTACTTCCAAAGCAATGAAGAATAATAATATTAGAGGATATCCTTTCATGGGTTAAAAGAAGAACTTCTGCATCTCTTTTTCACCACAATGTTAAATTCATTTTTTGCTGGGTATATATTGCCCGACTGTAAACATGTGTGAGTGTTATGTGTGTGTCGTAAGTATTTTGCAATTGTAAAACATTTACATTGTACTTTAGATCATCATTATCCGACAAAATGTAATCGTAAATAGATTTTATATTTTGCCATTAACTGTGAATCAATTATTTTTTGGTGTTAAACATCATTAACAATCAGAGTGCGAGTGTTTGTACATAAAAATTGTCTATTAAAAGCTTTTATTGAAATCTAAACTATCCTGTTGGCTTTAATGACATTTACCAACATAGACAACAAAGTAATATTATTATTTAAGCTCAAACGAACAAAAGTGTGAACAATTTTGTCTTTAAATATTTCAAAAAAGTTAAATTTAAATTAAATTCAAAGTTACACTATAATATTTACATACAGTGTTAACGAACATTTCGAAATCCTGAAAATATTAAATGAATTTCTGAAATTTTCATATAAAATATAGAATTTTAAATAAAATTATCAGAGATCTGAAATGAAGCTTATTTTCTCCGAAATGCACTTATTTCCAAAGTTAAAGATTTTTATGAAATTTTCATATTAAATAGTGATTTTTGTGAACTATGATCTACGATCAAAAATAAAGCTTATTTTTTCCGGAAAGATGCTTATTTACAAAGTTATGACGGTTTAAAGATGTTCATATAAAATCATAAATTTTTACTAAGAAAAACATTAGTGAAGTTAATTAATCCTATTCAAATTGGGGACCGTAAAACATAAAAATATTGAGTGAAATTTTTTATCAATTGATGAATCGCAGAAAAAAATGTATTAGTTCGACTTCCAGAACCCATGAAAACATGTGGAAGTGTTATCTAGACAGTACCCAGTTCTTTAATCAATGATTTTTTTTCGAAATTGTCATATTCAGAACTAGTTCTATAGAAGCGTTAGGCAACGGCTTCAGAACATATTTTACTCCAACAAACAAAACTTTTAACTTATTGTATGTAAAAAGTAGGTACATATTTTTTGATATAGTATAAATTAAAAAATTAGTACAAATTTTATAATATACTAGAATTAGAAAAATGACTACTACAATAACATGAATAACTCAAACAAAAGTAACTAGTTATTGAGTCAGAAAGTTAGTATTTCAAATTATATCTGCTATAGCCTACAAGAAAAGCAAAATTTTTGCTGGGTATTTTTATAAACATGTCGGTTTTTATTTTAACAAATAAGTTATTGGCATCTTAATGCGAACACAAATCATTATCTCGTGCCACAAATCATTTAAACTTAATACAAATATTATACACAAGATACATAAAGTAATCAACACCTCGATTCAAATTAATAAACTTGTCTTGAAATCTTTTGAAATTTTCATTAAGTGTTAAATTATTGATTTGACCTTAAATAACAGAGAATGACTTTTTCATTTAGTGCTCTCCTTTTAACGCATACATTTATACAACTTTCTATGTGTAAGCGTATATAGTTTCTGTGCATATATTGAATGTTTCAACATGTAAATTACTTAATACCACATGTTGCACTTAATTAACAAATGCCCCCAGCCCCACCAAAGTCAACAGCGAAAAAACACACTACTAAAAACAAATTTCATCCAACACTATCAACAACAACAACAACAAGAATAATAAGAAGAACGCCATCATTAACAACAACAATGACTGCCTGCCTCTCAACCGCCCATCATCATCATCAGTATTCCCCGAGAAATACGAACACACACACACACTCGCACTTCAACAAATGCGCATTCAACTCACAGATAGACAGTCACCAGACAGACAAATTACTCTGTTGAACAACAACATCAACAACACAACACTTTTCCTTTAATTTAGCCCAATGACCCAAATTAATCTTAAAATCATTTTATACTACAATTGAAAACTTTTTTTAAAGACACATTAAAAATTTTGAAATATATATATCGTTCTTTTCGTCAGTTGTTTTTTTTTTTTTTGCATTTATAGACCTTCCCAAATGAACTTTTTGTGTTTGTGCTTTATTCTTACGATTTCATCATTTATCGTAATCAGACCTGAAGCTAAAGAGAAGCAGTTGAAAAAAAAAAACAAAACAATTTTCAAAATCATCAGGTAATTAAATCAAAACACCAGTTCAGGTTAAAACACTAAGAAAACTTTTAAAAGAAAAGTGATTTTTTGATGAAATAAATTTGAATTTAAAATGTTTCATGCACTAAAGAGAAATAATTATTTTTATTTGTCTTTCAATTTACATACATATGTATGTTATGTTAATTAAGATTTTTATTTATTTTCATTGTTTTTTTGTCAAAATACAAATTTATTTAAAACTTTTAACTTAAATCTTTGGTAAAAATGTAACTTAAAGTGAGATTTCTTTATAAATGAAAAACTGTTCTTTTTTTTCATTCTTCTTAGTAATTCCAACAGAATTTTTTGTGTAGAATAAATTTTATGAGCTTGTTATACGACTGGACTCTGTACACTCGTTGTTTATTTCTCTCATTTTTTACTTTTTATGTTTATTTTTTTATTTTTACTATAAATTCTGCAAGTCCAAAATCTTAAAAGACATAAATGGTCTTCTACGTTATTGTTATTAAAAGCTCTGAGGAATGCTCACAGAACATCACAAAAAAGGATGCCATCATAAAAAGGATATAATGTCCGTTACAAGCATATAAATACACATCAACTTGTACAATATTTCACTTCACTTTTCTTTATATTTCTTTTCCATGGTGCCTCATTCCTTTTAAATAATTTTTTTTTTATGGTTCCAACACATTTGTTGTGATTTGTGGCCGACTGGTTGTTCGGTCATGTAACAATGAGAACCATACCAGAGATTGAGGGAATACAAAATTTAGTATTAAACTCTCAAGACTTTATAATACATGAATAGTTTTTAAAGAAAATTTAGAAATAATTTTATCTATTTCGTTTGTTTAAAACATGAGATTCCAAAAACCCAGCATGTTTAAAATCAATATTTAAACATTGTTATTTCAAAATACACACACACACACACACACTTAGTAAATGTATTTATTGCAACATTTTATAGTGTGTTTGTTTGTATGTATGTATGTATGTTTAAATAGCACAGTCAAAATTTGTATTTTTCTTTTTTTTTCATTTTATTGTTTAAATATTTGCAAATTTTCTTGTATAAATGTATTTCGTTTGTTGCTTTATTTGTTTTAACAACATATTTTTATTTACCTACATGTATTTAATTTGGAACAATGGAATTATTATGTTCTAATGGCATAGGGGAGAATTTTATTAAAATGAAAATATTAGAGATGGGAAATTTGAATGCTTACCCAGGAAAAACTTGGTAATAGCATGTAGTTATGGATTCAGTTATAACAACAACATATTGTCTGCAGTACATGTAAGTAGATTTTAAACTACTTACTTTTAACCTGATATAGAATCAATTAATTTAGATCACAATCCTTTTGTTTAAATTATAAAATAGATATATATTTTTTTTTAAACATGAAAATACATTAATTACAATAATTTCGACAATCCAGTTTGAAATTATAATTTTTAATTTGAATATATATTTTCAATTAATAAATTTAAAAAAAATATATATATCAGCTGTTTTTTATTTTTCCATATTTTAGTACTTATTTGTAACCGGTAATGTACCTAGTTAATATTCATTTGGATAATAATGACTTCTGCAATTCTTTGAAATTAATAAGTTATTGAAAAGCTTCAAAGTAATTAAATAGTTTTTATAAAGATATCTAAGTAATGACTTTTTGAAATGCCTACCAGTAATAATATATAGTAAGTAGTTGCCTCTAATGACATCACCGTGTTAATATAAAGAGTTATTCATCTAATGTGTATGTAGTGAAAAATCATTATATTAGCTTCTTGTCTCATTACATGACAAGTAAAGTTTTCTCTGGGTAGTTTTTGTTTCAGTATATGCCCATCTCTTTTTAAAATCTTCAATATTTTGGGACACCTCTTGGGTCCTCTTCAATTCTTTTTTTCCAATATCTCTTCACTGGTCTTAGCTCTTAATAATTTAGATAATTGACCTCTCTTGATACAAATACTATGTAATTGTTTTGGAACCACTCCAGGGCATTCTTAGGTAGTAACATGATGCTAAATCTGACCAAAAATGTATAGACCCATTGTGGTCACATTAAAGGAAAACAACTTTTTTTTTGTAAAAATTCTTTAATGAATGTATAAATCTTGCCAAACTAGGAATTCTTTAGAAAGTTTCGACAGCTTTTCGGTCATAAAATTATCTTAACATCTTCGAGCATCATCAACATACAAATTTTGACCAGAAAGCTGCAAAAACTCTGTCAGTACATACGTTTCGTCAAACATTTTAGAACATGAACATTTTTGTATGAAATTTTATTTTAATTTCCGTGCCCTATTTTAGGCTTCTAAATTTTGTTGCAGCATTTCAGTCTTAAACAAATTGGATATATACAATATTATCACCTTTTAAATTAAACTTAAAAGGATTCTTATTATATCTGTAATAATTCAAACTTTGACTTCTTTTATGTATTGCTATTATTTAAGTTGGACTTAGTGCTTAAAAATTCAGTTGTAAAATGGTTGTCACCCTAATATGCATAAATGTATGTATCTACATTTTTTGTATTTTACCCATAAACTTTTATTAGGCCTTAAGGTAAATAATTTTATTTAAGACTCATACGAGCGTACGTATGCATGTATTAAACAGTATTTTTAGGATTTTAGGTTATTATCCCTTTTTTACATAGAGTTAGCAACAAAAAAAAAATAATAATAATAATAACTACAAATAAGAAGGAAGGAATTAAGGCACAAACTGAAATGTATGATAAGTCCCCGCATTATATTATAGCTTGTGTACATAAAAATATTGACCCCCTCTAAAAAATGAATCTAAAAGAAATTTGTTTGCTAAAGCCAAGTACTTAGTTACTTCATACATACATTGAGGGCATCATATAACAAATAAACAAAAATGTATAAAAAATAGTTAAATATACAAACATATAAATATTGTATAAATATATTTACATCCTTCCACATGTTATTTTTATATAACATTATGTATGTATGTATGTATGTATGTATGTATGTATGTATGTATGTATGTATGATGTGTAAAAATAGTCTATATTTTTTAGGATCATTTGTCGGACCACCAAGTGTGTGTACACGCATACTTATAAAATAAATACATATTCACATAGACATTTTGTTTGGATACAAATATCAGGGATAAAAAATAGATAAATAAACATTTCGCATTAAATGACAGTTGCGATAGTGGGAGTTAAATGGGGGACCCAAAAAAGAAACAAATACATAGAAAGCTATGCGTATATATTTGACATTAAATCGCTACAAATTGTTATGTGAAATATTTTATTCATTCAATTATTTATTTATTTATCCTCTTGGCAATTGTTGTGGTCAATGAACGAACGCTCATATAGATTTTGAAATTTGTTTTGAATTTTATATGGGTCTCTCATTCCTTTAAAAGTTTAAATAAAATATTATGATTTTTCCAAAGAGAAATTTTTATTAAAAATGTTCTGAAAGCAAATCTTAAATTTATTTAAAAATCATTTAAAAAAAAAAAAAAACAATTCAAACAACCATTGTTGAAAATTAGTTGCAAAGCCATTTCGAAGAAAGAACTGGTTCCGAAAGCGACGATTTTAGAGTTATACATATAAAATCGTACTATTACGTTATCAAAAGTATTTCATTGAAAAAAGTATAATATTCTTTGTTGATTTTCTTCCGCATTTGAATTTTTAATTTCCTGCATAAAAACTATAAAAGAAAGTATTTAAAATTCAAATAATTTTCGTAATTATTAAATATAATACTATTAAGAGAACTTAAAAATTAACACCAGACAAAACATTTAACAAAGTTTTTGGACAACAAGGCCAAGAAAATAAACGCGTTTATTTACAAAGAATTTTTACACACAAGACACTTTGAGGTAAATATAAATGCCTAACTGTCTGTCGATCCGTCTGACTGACTATCTATGTATTACACATTTTATACATCTAGAAAAAAAAAGATGGTTCATAAACACAACTCGACATACAAACATATTTATTTACGTTAACTTGTCGGTGTGTAAATTTTCACTAGACCCATAGTAGACATTATAAAACGCACACATACACACATACACGTACACTCATCTACTCACTCATACTCATTCTACTGCATAAAAATATTCCAAAGGACGAAAGTCTACTCAAGAATGTTTTAAAGCTGCACAAAACTCGATTATATTTTAACTTAATTTAATAGACTTTAATAATTGTGGTTGTGTGTCAGTGTGAGTGTGTGTGTGTGTGTGAGTAAACGATGAGAAAGAGGTGTAAATATAAAAGGTGAAAAAGTTCTCTGTCTGTTTATAGAAATATCCAAGGAAAATTGAAAATAAATGAAGCTTTAAAATGAAACTAAAACTAAACAGTCATTAACACTTTAAGCAAACAGGAAACGGAAAACAAAGTGAAAAGGGTTTATAAAATGAACAACAAAACGTGTTATCAAAACGTGTTTTACGAAGTCATTAACATTTACTAAAACAATAACAACAACAACAACAACGATTACAATTCGTTTGACAGGGACTAAATTATCAGCTGTTAAAAAGACAAACGCACACCATCACACACAACAAATGAAGATGCTGAACGAAAAGAAAATAAACTATAAGAACCACAAGTACGCGGATATAAAAAGGATTAAAGTATAAAATGATTAAGTAAAATAGTGTCAAATACACATGTACATGACACTTAAAGCTGACAATCTTCCAAAGGACACAATACATACAAACAAAATCTTAATGGAAATTATTGAAAATACCTGTATTTAAACCACTATTATTCACGATTTAAATGCTTTTATTGAATTTACATTTCATTATTATTATCTAAAAAAAAATACTAAATTCAATTCTATATTTTCATTTTGTATAAAATGAAATAGAAAAGCTCCCTTAAATATTTATTTGAATATTTCAACAGCGCATGTGCCCTTTTTTTCTATAGAATGGAATATCCCTTTTTGTGGCATAAGTAAACTCCCCAAATACAGGGGAAATTCATTTAGAATTATACTCTTTTTACCCAAAGCGGCCATCTTCTCTATTCTGCATGGCCAAAGCAAATATGGCCCCTTGTTTTTGTTTTCCCAACAAATTTTCACAAAGGAAATGCTATTTTGTAAAACCTCTCATTTTTAGCCAATTACTAAAAATATATTTTCAACAGGATTTCCCCTAAGAACAACAAAAATATCCTTTTTCATCTAACTAAGCGTCAAGTTAAGTTCCAAATATATTTTTACAAATTTCATTAGTGCCAGAGGTCCGTAATCAGTCAAGCATTGCGTTACATACAAAACACGGCCGAATACGTTCGAGTTAAACGCCATTTTATAACAAAAAGAAATAATTATAAGGAAATATTTGGACTCACACAAACGCATAAGTTTGTGTGTACATAAATGTGTGTTGGTCAAACAAAAAAAAAAAAAAAAAAAAAAATTTAAAAAGACGAAAAAAAAAAAAAAAAAAAAAAAACAATTTAAAAAGTGAAGCGTTTACACTAAAGAAAATATATAAAATAAAAATTAATTTTGAAATTAAAATCTAATTTCAAATAAATGCAAATGCAACAACTTTTAAAATGTAATATAATTGATAAACATTTATAAATTCTAAATGTTTTCTAAATATAATTCTTAAATTTAAGGACTTTAAATTTAAAAGTTTTTTTTTTTTTTTAACTTTAAAATCAGTGTGAGTGTCGATTTAAAAACAATCCGACTTAATATTGGATTAAGTGAAAATCAAAATGATAGAAGAGCATCATCCCATAGCAATTGGCATGTGTAAGTATATTAAGTTATTAGAAAATAAATTCCGACGGTCCGTCCACTATTGGAATTAAATGAAAGCCCATAAGCCGTCGGCTTGTGGCAATATAATAACCCGTCGGCAGAATTGCATGATCCTATGCATATTAAAATATATATATATATTTTTTTATTAATTTGTTGCTATAAATTTTGTTTAAGATGTAATCGAATGTTGTGAAACCCTTTTTTAAAATATTTTTTATACTTCCGAAGCAAGAGAGTAATGCTATCAAATTGTACATAATGATTTGGATTTGCAAATATACAATTAATCGTGATTAACGATTAATCGCATTTCATTAAAAGACAGATATAACGAAATTATTTTTGCCAATAAAACAGATTTATTTATTTCGATTTTTTTAATCTAATAATATTAAATTTAAAGATTAACCAGAAACGAAAAATGTTTTATAGTTTTATTATATTGAAATAAATAAAATCACCTGATTGTAAAATTGATTTTGCCAGAAAATTAATGAACAACTTCTAAGTCAATTTTGGATAATTCCTATAGTTTCGAATTGCTTTATTATGTATTTATATTTTATTTTTTATTGAATGGCAAACCCTTATTATCAGGTATGTCACAGAACACAAATTCATACGAAATTTGAATCATATTTTCGGCAAAGTTTTATAAATTAGCATTTAAAATGGGTTTAATAGGATCTTTTTTTTATCTAAGAACTTACATTATTACTCGAGAACTGTATGCTGTGTTATTTTATGTGCACAAAATACTTTTAGGAAAAAATATTCTCTAAAAGTGCAAACATTGTCCTTTTAAAATATAAAATTTTTACAATTTGTATGCGTTAAAAATTAACTATGAAAATATATTCACTTACAAATCAATGTGAAATTGTTTGAATTGTTCTGAAAGAGATAATTGTTTTATCGATGACTTCAATCAACAGAGAGAAGAAAACAATTCAATCGCATTGTGCTTTCCCTGGCAATAACAATCTTATTTACCCGAGTTTGAATATTTGAAATTTCAAAATGGTTAAATTCACTGTTGTCTTAACTCACTGCACATTGTGAGATGTTGATGAGTCAGAAATTGTTTGCAAACGATGCTTCGAAGTGTGATATTTGTTACGCTTTGAAAATCGTAACATTTTCAAAGCGTTTTATTGTAATCAAATTTCCCATAATAATGTTTTTACACCCAGAAAAAAATCAAACACATACGTGTTGATAACGATTATCAATATTGAATTTGTCCCATACTTAAGCTGTTCGTAATTCAAATCGTTAAAGAATATTGATACTAATTTGTATCAAGATTACACTCCTTCATTTACGAGTTCTTATTTTTATATTTCATTTACTTCAAATATGTTAACAAACGGTATCATTAAGCCAATACCTTAAGTTGTCAATGCGACCACAACCGTTGTGGATTTTGAATCGTTTTTTTTTTCACTTAGTGTATTTTATTAGAATAATATAATATTATATCGAATTATATAATATATAAAGAAAAGAACGATAATGGCATTCAAACTTGTTATCAGTTCTGGCAACCCTAGTGCATCATAAAGTAGCTGTCAATGAATTGTTTTCTTTAAAATAAAACATTTATTATTTGCCCCTATTTTAAACCTCATTAATTTTAAATGAATAACTGATAATATAAACATTTGTAACAAATATTGTCCGATAGTAATTTTTGAATTTATTTCTCATTTCGAAACCAAACTATTTCAGTACTTTAGAAGTTCTTAAGTGTTTCTTCAGGTAAAGTAGGACTCGATCTTATTTATATTCAAGAGAATGTAACACCTAGTAGTCATATATATTTATAAAATATAAATATCGAAGTCAGCTTATTTTTTAGGAAAAAAATTTCTTAATTTTGAAAATTTTCATACTTTTTCGAAATACACAGAAAAAAATATTTCAAATAATTTTTGTAATAAACTTTATGTTGAAATTTGATTATATTATTAATAAATTTAACATTTTAATGGGTTTAACATATTTGTAAATTAATTGAGAGCTCTTAAAAATATAAAGAAAAATAAAAAATAAAAAAATATATAGAAATTTAATGTCAATTTTGAATAGTTTTCAACTCATTATACTTATGTGTTAAAAAAAAAAAAAAACAGTGATAAAAAACAATTATTCTGATTAATTAATATCAAACAAAAAAAATAATTAATATGGTTTTTCTGTGTATACAATTTTTTTAATCATTATTTTTCATCTGCATAAATAGAAATTTATACATTAATCCTTCAATAATATATTATCTAGCTTCTCATTCAGATCGCACAGTGGTTCCAAAACGCTCTTTTTTTTTGAAAATAATTCAATAAGTCAAGAACCGTTAGAGATATCTCAATAAAATTTCACATGATCACATGCAATTGATTTTAAGTTGCCCATCTCGGTTATGTCATGTTTTTTTTTTAATTTATGATATGACAGAAGAGAAATTTTACATATAGATAGTCCTACGCTAACGTGTGTTAGCCTCGTGTTTTCTTCGTTAACTAGTTTTATTAATCTAAAGTTGGAACTTTAAAAAAATTTTACATTTTTGGATTTTTGTTCAAAATAAAATTTGTTTTTTGTTATGAGCTTTATCATTTTTTTTAATGTAATCAAAAGAAATCTTAATGTAAATGCGTGTAAAGTAAATCCGGATGAGTTTGGGACAAAGGTCCAAATTTTGTCAATTTTGAGATTTATTGTTTTCTTTTACTGTTATGTTTTCAAATCGCTAAACTGGGTTCGACTTAAAACTATTTTAATTTTTTATCCCTAAATATAAAGTAGACAACCAAAAAGTATTTTCTGACAGAGTACCCTTATAACGTCAGGGTGACCATTTCAATGAACAAAGTCAATAATTTGGTATTATTTTTCGAAAAAAAATATTTGAACTATATTTGAAATAAAATCTATATTATTTAGTAAGCTATCATTGTGAAATTTTAGTACAATATAAAAAATTTTGTCCTTAAAAGAAGATAAAAAGATTCTAATTTTCCAACTCCGAAATACCTAACATTTCAGTTCGGGAAAAGCTTCACTCTGTCGTTATAAGAACAATTTTTCCAATTAAAACCCTAATTTAGTCAATACAGTAGATGGCTGAATTAATTTGAAATCTAATTTTGGAATAAAATCCTAAATAAATTTTATTTTTATTTTTACTGAAACAACTTTGTCGATCACTTTTTTCTGTGCACACAATTATAAATAGTTTTAAAAAGAAAATAGTTTTGATACCCACTGCAAAGGATATTTTCTTTAGTAAACTTACCTGACTATAGGTAAAAACGGTGGTTTTTCATTGTAACAATTCTAAAATGTGATATGACAATTGTTGTCCACCAAATGACGTTTTTACGAAATGTTCACACACGCCCACATTTGAAGTTTAATCTAACAAAAAAAAAAAAAAAGATTATAAGAAGTTCAATTCTATATCCTCGACATTTAATTTGATTATTTCGTTTGTAATTTCAAAATAAATGCAATTTAAAATCGCATTGGAGCAAAAAAAAATTGGTGTAAAAAGAAAAAAGTCCTTGTATTAAAATTTCCAAATTTTTCATATTTTCTTTAAGCATTTTTTAAGTGAAAAAATAATTTCACCAGCAGTTTTATAAGCATTAAACTTTTTTAAATCTTTTAACAATAAAAAAGGCATTTTTAATCGAATTCTAAGAGTTATTTGAGAAACATGATCAATTATATAACGAAACTATGGTAACTTATTGTGCCATTCATGTTGATATTTAACTGTTTTATGGGAGAAAAATTAAGAAAATGAAATACATAAAGAATATTATTTTTAAAGGTCATTGCGCCAGAAAATGTTAAATTCCTATTATGTACTTCTGTTATTAGGAAGTGTTTTCCTTAAACTCTGCAACAATTTAAACATTTCGACTTTTTTTAATTTATAATAAAAGTCCATCAAAACATCAAAATAAATACATTGAAATAAGTAGTAGGAAAAAATCCTGACAGAAGTCAATCCTTTGTAGATTATGAATGACACTCACCAAAAGTAGATTTAAATTCAATTTTTGTTGCTCTATGATCAAAAAAAAGTATAAATAAATATTTATAAGCAGATAAAAGTAACACGCAGAGTTATTGTCTAGATTGTCTACTGAACAAAAAAATAAAACATATTTTCATATGGAGGCAAATTGTAAGTGATAATCTGATTAGAAATGGCAATAACATGCAAACTACACCTGTTACACTATACAGGGCCCCATACACACACACAAACACAAACATTGACTCATACACAATCTGTAGCAGCTACAAAATAGTCGAATCAAAAAGGGCATTTCAACAACGCACAAAATCTATGGATGAATTTAGAAAATTAAAAAAAAAAAAAAACAGAACGAATGTTTCATGAATGATTTGGCCAAAGTTGGAAGAAAAAAGTACATGACTTGGCATGATAACAAAAGATTTACACTTGTTCAAAAGAGAAACACCACCCGGTCAAAAGACGAAAAGGAAATATTTTAAACAGCTACAACAGCAATGAGAAGATACACAAGAACGTGCAAACAATCCTGTGTTTTGCTTTGCTTTGCTTTCAATGCAAAAGGACTATAAACGGATGAAACGTTTTGTTTACTAATTAGAAACTAATGTGTTTAAGGACGAACGAACAAATAGTAAGTGAACGAGTGAATTGAATGAATTGCCAGAAATCATTTGAAAATACAATCGAACAAAAACACATTGAATTTGAATTTATTTTCTTGTGTTGTTTTTTTTTTTTTTTTTTAAGGGGTTCCCTTGTTTTTGCATTTAACTCGTAATCCAAATCATCCCTGCTAAAACAGATTTACTTATAACTAAATTATAAAAGAATTTAGGATTTGAAAACAAAAAGAATGTGAATAAAAATCATTGGTATTGTATAATAAATTTAAACAAGTAGAAATATGTATAAAACTGCAACCCCTAATTGTATTACTGCCAGAATTATTTGGGTGTTTTTTGTTTTGTTTTTTTTTTTTTTTTGGTTCGTTTTATTTTCTTTTCAGTCTTTAAGCATAAACATATGCTTAAGGATTTCAGGATATTTATTTCAGCTTTCAGCATATATTACAATGAGTCAGGTCAGATAGTTAAATTATTTTTATTTATTGTTGTTGTTGTAGTTGTTGCTGCTGTATTGTTTTCATATAGATTTCACTTTAATCGGATTTATTTAACACAAATGAAATTTTGTAAAGTATTTAAGCTGTAAGGAAGTCAATTTCTTTATAAACAAATCATTTGTACTCGTATAAGTACAATATGTTCATATTTAGTTGTCGGATTTTCAATAAAACGGGAAATAAAAACCTCAGCAATGAGTTTATAATAAATATTATAAAATTATATTTTGGTGGGCAAATATTATTGATTTTATTTGTAAATCTATGCATATCGATTAGCACTGAATACTAGTTTAATAGTTAAGTAATTTTCAAAAGTATGAAATTGATGAAAACAAGAAAAATATGTTCTGTTGACAGTAGTGAGCAACCATTTCAAATAAATCTTACTTTAAATTATGATCCACAGCAAATATATTTGTCAAACAATTTTAAAATACTTCGTTTACAATGAAATATAAATTTTTGTTTTAAGTTCCCATTAAAATATTTCATTTAAACTGTTCATTGATAATCATGATAATCATAATGGTGCTCATGAAATATTTCTCTGACTCTCTACCCCGCCACAAGAATTTAATGTAATTTTTACATATTTAAATTTGTACAAATGTTATTAATAATGTGTGTATTTCAATATGATTATGTATGAGTGTTATTTAAAAAAAAATATTTTATTCAAAAAAAAAAAAAAAAACAACTGAAATATTTAGTGCAACTGAAAAAATTAAATTATTTAAAAACACCATGAAAATGTGGTTAAATAATTTCATTTAAACCAATAAATTGAGACAACATTATACAAGTGTTCAACACAACAATATTTACTATAACGTTAGTTAGCATTAAGTAGAATGAGAATTTGTTGGTCATAGAGATGAATACATATACCTACAGATAGCCACCAAACAAACCATTTGACCAAAAGAGTCAAACATCAGTCCAGTCAGCCATTGAAACTTGACCAACAAATGTGGACAAATACATTAAATACCAAATGTAACCAAATACACAATAACTACAAAAACAACTTCAATAGCAGTAACAGTAATAATAACCGTAAAATGTTATAAACTCAATAAATCAGAGGTGTAGGCGCTGAAATGATTTTTCATGAATGTTGGAGATTGAATGAAGTCATCATATTAAGTAAATATAACTCCTCTTAGTCAAACAAGGTATCATGGTCCATACTCTTTCTGCATGAAAATGTCAGAGTCCTTTACTGTACAAGTCTTTCGAGCGTCACCAAACATCTATCTAAAAAAAAGGTGATGTACTTTTTGCTTCAAAAAAGTCTCGGCATCTTTTATTTTAAAGATACATTGCTACTTCCCTTTCAATGTAAGCTAAGTAGTATGGGCATGGCTGAACTTTGCAAACGTCTATCTGTCGGTTGAAATGGCGTTTACGAAGTCCACCGATAACTGTTATATATAACATTAATATCAAATGATTGGAAATCTTTTCGAGAATTTTACTATTTAAATTCAGCAATGGGGAAGATATGTCTAAAAAACTGGTATTTACTTAAAAGTTGCTTAAAATGCAAACAAATGCTTTCCAATTTATGAAGCTGCGGATTTTTTCAACACAAAATCAGAAAAATTCGTTTGAGTTCTTGTTCAAAATAAATGAAATCAATTATTCCATTAGTAACAGAGATATCGACTTGAACGCAATGCCTCAAAAAGACTACGCACGAAAATATCAGTGGATAAATTTAAAATGTCGTTTTTATTGAAGATAATTACGTTAGTTTACAAGTTTTAAATCTAAAAGGAAAAATGTTGTTAAAATATTTGATATTTTCTAGAATGAATAACATCCATGAAAGATGTGCTCTATTAGCGATATGTTTTTAATAATACAACGTCCAGAAAAAAAGCATTCAATATTATATTTTTGTGTCCCTGATTATAACCCAATTGATATCAAATCAACTCAGTTTTGTAAAGTTTAGTGGTTTGGCCTGCCGAACACATATAAGCACTCAGCTACTTTTCTTGTTCTTCTGATGAGAAACAAGTTTAAGTCGGAAAAATCAGAATTCGTTCAGCTTCCATTAAATTTTCTTCCAAGAACATCCATTTACAAGTACATTTCTAAAATCTTCTCGACCTTCATCCAATTTTTCACACAATATTTATCATTATATCAGTGGAATTGCAAAAAAAAAAAAATCGACAATAGTACTTTATTTATACTCTCCTCTTCCTTCAAATTAATTCTAGAATTCCCATTAGGATTTCATTTACTTTTAGCTGCTTTGTTCAATGTTTTCTTCATTTCAAATATATTCCCTTTTCTAAAAGTTTAATAAAACGCTTCTGTTGAATTACAAAATTGAATCCTCAAAATGTTTACAGTTTGGAATGGGATCGAACAAAATAGTCGAGTTGCAACATAGCAAAAAAATGTGTAAATAAATATACAGTTATTTCAATAATTACAAAACCACAAATTTACTAAAGTACAATCCAGTTAAATGGGCAACTGACTGAATGCAACCAACTGACCAACCAACAAACTATTTATTTCACAGAATAAAAAAAAAAAAAACAACAAACGAATTGAGTAGGAGTTACATATACATTCATACACACTTAGTTACAGAGTGGATGGTAAAACAATAACAAGGCCACAAAAACAAATCCTGGACAAAACCACAAAAACAGTAAAATACAGCAAAACTTTATTATACACAACTAAAAGTTGCTACAATTGGCAGGGACACAACCAGATCGTAAAAAATAGTTTTAAATAATAAAAACTTTAACCCAAATGAAAAAAAAACTAAAAACTAAAAACTAAATTTGTATCTTGTTTTATAGTTCCTTTAGATATTAAACCATGTCAAGCAACAGTAACACAACAGCAAATTTTCCTACATCACCACCAGCAACAACAGCAACAGCAGCAGCATCAAAATACACACAACAACTCTTTAATGGCCATGAGCGGAAATGAAAGAATGTTAACAACATCAACAACAAATACTTCCGCCTCAAACAATAACAACAACAGCAATACTAATAACAATACAGTTACAAGTGCTACTAGCAACAGTAGCACGAACAAGAGCACCTCTTCACCAATAACGCCTCAACAAACGACAACAGCAAATTCAACTCAATTGTCTGCAACACAAGTCAATGGCAATAATAATGGTAGTCAATGTATCTCCTCAACAAATGGTCATGGTATTAATAATAATAATAGTAGTAGTAATGGTATTAATAGTAGTTGTGGCAATGGAAATGGTAGTGGTAGTAACACTAATACCAATAACAACAGTAACAGCAGTCATGGTAGCAGCCAGGAAACTCTTAATGACAATATGACAAACAATAGCAATACAAGTAATGGACAACAGCAGCAACAACAACAACAGTCATTGACAGGAACGACACTTGTCAACGGAAGTTGTAACAACCACAATGGCAACTGTAATCAAACAACTTTAAACATCATCAACAACAACAGTAACAATAGCTGTAATACGACGGCATGTGATAACAAATCATCAACAAATCCTTGTGGACCAGGACCACCATCAATGCAACAGTTACAACAGCAGCAACAACAACAACAGCATCATCATCATCAACTTCAAATGTCTTTACATCAACAGCACCAACAAGCCTTAAATATTTTACAATGTTCCGCCAACCGTTTGACATTAACAGAATGCAATTTGAATAGTAACAACATAAACAACAACAACAACAGCAATAATATAAACAATTGCCACAACAATAACAACAGCAATCAACATGCAATTGAAACAGCTTTAGCTTTACAACAACACTTGTTACAACAGCAATTGAATACAGCTGCTGTTGCTACTGCTAATGCTTCAGGCAGCATTCCATGTTCACATCCTCATTCTCATCATCATACACATCCTTCCACACACATCATTGATTCCCTATGTCCATTGTCAACTTCGGCATTGTCATTGTCTTCGAATGCCTGCTCAACACCATCGTCTGTGTCTAACACCTCTATGTCCTCATTGCTGGCCTGTGGTTATTGTTGCCAACCAATTTGTGATCGTTATATAATGCGTGTCGTTGACACTTCATTCCACGAGAGCTGCCTTAAATGTGCAACATGTTCGTTGCATTTGGTACATTCCTGTTTCGCCCGCGATGGTAAACTCTATTGTCGCATCGACTACGAAAGGTAAGTTTCAATTGGCATGGAATGTGTGTAAGAGGCATGTACATGTATATGTATGTACATGATAATATTTTATTTTTCTTTGTTATGAGTGTTAAAGGATATCGATGGGTTTAATATCCTGCCTATATTGCCAAACGTTAAACGATGATTTTTAAATGTTTAAAGATTTAAAATATCTACTTAAAAATTTTCAATTGTATATTTAAATACTTAAAAGTTTTAATTTAATAATTAAGAGATTAACAATAGATGCTCTAGAAAACAAATCGACAATTTACATTGGAATCCAGCCTAGTTTTCTATTTTTTTTTTTAATTACCTTCGCAAAAAATATACTTAAGAACTTTAAATCGTGAAAATATTACAACAACCTTTACTTTTTTCGTCTTATAAAATACCTAAGGCATTTCTAATAAATTCCAAATACATTTCGTCTTATCTATATATGTATGAAATAAAACTCCCATCTCCTTAATGAGAGCGATGCATGTAAGAGCAAGTCCTTCTTGACATACATACCTTTTTTTTTGGAAGATCATACCAATGACATGCCTTGTAAAATGAAAGCGCCGTGCAAGTCTATGAAATTAAATCTTTTTTATTACTGTCTCTTATATAATTTATTGCAGACCACAATCCGAATTATTCTGATAAATAAGGCATTGTTTTGACGTATTATCCGAAACATATCGGTTATTTAACATTATTAATAGTAAAATTAACAATATTATTTACCCAACACGACTAATACCTAAATATTTTCAACAATTTTAAATTCATCTTATATAAATTAGGTCCTATATACTGAAAGTATATGCTGGACAAAATTTAACTAAAAACATAGATATTCAACAACAAACAACTATTATTTCTTAAACAAAAAAACTATACTTTTCTACTAAAACCGGATTAAGGATTACGTATAATCCAGATTATCGACTTAAGTGATATCAAACTGATACAAATGCGGTATAAATTTACGTTAAAATATGATCCTTATTTTACTAAATGTAACGATCGTCTACTTTGATTCGCTTAATTTCATAATGCTTCATAAAAGTTTGAACCAAAAAAATTCAAACTTTTATACGACATGATCTAAGATTTAGCCATAAAAATTGCGCATTTCATCTGTTAATATTTTTACATATTCAAAAAAATAAATTACTTAATTCATGGAATTTCTTATAACAATTATTTTATATATATTTTTTTTTTTTAACCAACAGACTTTTTTTACGAAATCGTTGCCTTGGTTGCGGTCATAAAATTGCTGCCGATGAGCTGGTGATGAGGACACTTGAAAATGTTTTCCATTTGAAATGTTTTGCGTGTGTTGTGTGCGGTGCCATACTCAAGAAGGGCGAACAGTATGTTGTAAAGCAGGGCCAATTGTTTTGTCGTTTCGATTACGAGAAAGAAGTTGAAATGTTGCAAGGATACGGTAAGTAACAACAACACAACACAAACGCTTTAAATAATTCTTTTGCTTGCTACTGCTACACTTAGACTAAATAATAAATTTACATTTAAGTACAACAAAGGCTTCTATTTAGCTGGAATGCGATATTTAATTTAAAGCAAACAAATCACAGCTAATAGCAAATGCTTAATAAATTACATTTACATCTTTTTTTACTCGCTAAACAGATTTCTATGGTGATGATTTGTTTGCACCAAAGCTAGATGGTCGTAGAGGACCCAAAAGACCGCGCACGATATTAAACACACAACAAAGAAGAGCTTTCAAGGCATCATTTGAAGTATCACCTAAACCATGTCGTAAAGTAAGAGAAAATCTAGCCAAGGAAACAGGATTAAGTTTAAGGATTGTACAGGTGAAATACACAAACTTAACATACATTTATCATACATACTTATTAATTACATTTCTCTCTTACTTTTAATTTCAATCTTAATTTCATTAAGGTTTGGTTTCAAAATCAAAGAGCCAAAGTCAAGAAAATACAAAAGAAAGCCAAACAAGAGGGTCACACTAAAGGCAACAGTGATTCACAGGATTCACAAGAATCCGACAACAGCAACATGACAAAAATAAAAGATGAGGCACAAAGTGATAATGAATCTTTAATGGATTCACCATTTGCCACAGCAAATACAGCAGACACCATGGCCAAGCTGAGAAGTTGTATTAAAGATGAAAATGAAAATGCTCCTTTTAATTGTATAGAAACTAATAAAGGTGAATTTAAAAGTGTGTTCATGAGAAATATTTTATTTATACATTTTTTTTCTTTTCTTTTATTAAAGAAAACTGCAATAAAACTAATGAACCCATTTTGAATACAATTTTGGGTCTAAGTTATTCTACATTTCAACAATTAATGGGACCTTTTTCACAAACTCCCATGATTAATCCTATAGACCGTTTGTATAGTATGCAAAATTCCTATTTTCGTCCTGAAGAATTGGCTTATAGTGATGGTGGTGGCGGAGGAGGAGGTGGTGGAGGCGGTAATATGGGTAGTTTAGTAAATAAAGAAATTAATGATAATTAAATTTTAGAATTTTAAGTAGTTTTAAGTTCCACTTAACTTTAATAATAATTAAAAACCACAAAAATAACAAAGAACAAAATCAAAATTAGTATTTGTAAAAACAAAAAAAAACACACGATAAGAAATGAATTTTATGTTTGTCACAGTTTAAGTGTTATTACTTTAGAAAAATCAAATCGAAGAAATTTGATGAAAAAAAATGAAAAAAATAAAAAAATATATATATATGAACAGTAAGAGAAGTATCTTTCTTATTCAATAATATTTAAGAGTTGGGAAATAACTTCGATTCATTTAACAGCATAACCAAAACAACTGAAAAAATTAAGATGAATACGTTGATTTTTTTACACCAAATATATATTTTTGCTTAAGCGTTGTACTATTATGAAATAAGATTTTTTAAACACTCTTCGGCATTATTTATTTTAATATTTCTTCTTCTTCTTCTTCTTATAGTAGAACATTTAATTCTCATTGAGTTTAACAAAATTTACACTCTAATATATCTTTAGTTTTTCTAAAGCAGAGCTGGCCAATTGGTTCTTACACTGTAACAACAGCAATCAAAACTGTAATAAATGTTTAATGAAATATGTGAAATAATTATTTCATAATTTTAATAAATTTGCTGTAATTCGGTTTTTAGAAAATTGTTTTAATATTCATTTGTAGTTTTCATTTAAAAAAATAAATTACTAGAGAAAACGATTTCTTCTAATTTCTTTTATGAGTACAATATAAGAGCGTGAAAGTAATACATAATACAGTTCTCCGAGCGCCGAGCACTGTTCTCAAGCTAATGGGAATGCTTTGCTTACAAGCTGTCTCAAGAAACCTGCGAAATGCAATACGAGCTCGCTTATCCCACAAAAAAACAATTAATAAATTGTGAATTTAATCAAAGAGATTAGCACAATATGAAATTTCGTTTTTCCCAGTTAAAAATATTTTAAATTTTTGAATTTAAATTTTAAAATAAGAAAAAACGATTTTTCTAACTTCTAATTAAACTTTTGGTCGTATTCTATTATTTTTTTTTCCGAAAAAAACTATTTGTCTGTTTTAAAAATTATTTGAATCTAATTTAAATTAGAATTTTTTAATATATTCTAAGCCAAATCAAACAAATCGTCCTTGAGTTACATATAACTTATATTGTAACAATCTATCTTGAAAGAATTTATTTAAGATGAGGATTAAAAATTGCAAAATTCCCTAAAGAAAAATCTTAAATATTTTCAATTCTCTAGAACCCAAACAAAAATCATGTTCCCTTATTACGAAAAAAAAATAAGATTTTAGTACACGGATCGTATAAATATTATATACAGAAATAAGCAGAAAAAAACTGAAATGAAAACAAGTCGTTTAAATATTTTAACATGTTTGCAGGTGCAGTCAAACGAAATTTGTTCCACTCAGTTGACATAAACAAAGGGGCAGGCATCACATTTACAAAATGTGGCAAATTAGAAACATTTGCCAACTCGAAGGACAAAAGTTGTTTGTAATATACAGTCGAATGCGAGTATGAAATGAAAAACTTTCATGGGTTTTAAGTAACAGGGGTTGTGACTCCAATGCATACAAAGACACAAAAGCACATGGCTTAGACATAACACAAAACAACACGATAGAACAAAAAAAAAAAAAAAAAAACAGGGAACATAAAACGTTTTACTTAAAAATGCGTAAAATCTTATTTCGTCATGCATTGTTCTAAAGGGCGACAATTGTTGTTTTTATGTCACATTGCATCCAAACAATGGCCGAATAACATCACAAACACTTGTGTCATACAAAGCGTTTTTTTTTTTTTTATTTTTTTTTATTTTTGCTACTGATGTTGTTACGAAGATACATACTGTTTATGTATGTGTATTGATATTACGAAATGAGGAGGTGAGAAGAAGAAATGGTAAAATATCTAATGTTTGACATAATGTCACATTCAAACATACTTCATTTTACACAATATTGGAGAGATTATCTTACGAACAGACTCCCCAAATATTTTGTGTATGAATGTGCTATTGAAGCGAAAATGTTGTATTGTTATTAAACATTGACTTGGGTGCTAAAGTTGAAAAGTTAAAAGAATTCAATGAATTTGAATGCTTCAATACATGCATGTGTTACTCATATACATATACATACGTAATATTACAAACATTTGTTGAGAAATATTTGTATGTATGCATTTTTGAACCTAAAACAAAACTTTAAAAAGTTAAATGATTCTTTAGGATACAAAGTAAATTGTACGTAAGTATTTAATTCATTAAAGATATTTTGTTAATTCCTTAACAAGACTAATTTCTATTAAGTTTTTCAAGCGTTATTTTACATGTTTAATTTTTTTTTTTTTTTGCATCCTTTTGGAAGGGTGATTTGTCACAATATGTGTCACATTTGTTACAGCAATTGTACAATTAACTATGCCACTAAAACGATTAGAGCAAATAGTGGATGTTTCTTTGTAAACAAGTGTTTAATTTGTTATAACGAATATAAAATCCTGATTCAATAACAAAATTTTACGACAGAAGCACAATATATATGGAGTTTATATTTTTAGAAGAAAATTAAAAAAAAAATATATAAATTAAAAAATATATATAAATATATATGTAAATTTAAACTGTTTTATATATATTAAATCCAGATCGAAATTTTTTATATATATTGCGTGTTGAAAACAAATTAATTTAGTTTTTCAATTTCAAGGAAAATTTATTTTACCCGAAAATTAAAGTTTGCTTTAATTATATTGCAAGCTTAAAATATGCTAAATATGCCAACCGTTTGAAATCGTAAAATAACGATCTTCCACATAATCACAAATTTAAAAAAAAAAAAATTAGATTATATTTGTAACTCAAATTTAAAAAAAAAGTAAGGAATACAAATTTAATCCAAATAGTTAATTCTTTGTAAAATCAAAGTCCCTAGTATATACAGAGTCTTCAGAAACTGGACAAACCGGTTTTTTAAGCATATCTCCGCAATGTATGAACCGATCTTGCTGAATTTCAAT
>MINK01171950.1:11463-41611 GCA_001735545.1 Phormia regina
GTGTATCAATGAAAAAATTGTAAAACAGCTGTTCTTACGAGTATACTTTATAATTATACAATGTGATAAGTATACTAGACCACATAGTTGTAATAATTAGTATTTGTAATTAATTTTAGTTGATACTCATAGTATATTTAATCTCGTAAGAACAGCTGTTACGTACCGTCTATACTAGCCTTTTTCTTGTTCGTACATGAACAAAACGTCGGCAGAGAAATACACACAATTTTTTCCATTTTGTTTTGAGTGGGCAGAACATTTTTGTCAAACAAATTATAATTTTTTGTTTGCCGATAGTGTCACTTCAATACTTTTTTATACAGCGCCACTGCTTCCGCATGCAAGATGACGTTTGATGGCAAACATGGTTGCTCAAACAATTGAGCGAACAACGGTGTGCGATTTAGACAGCATTACGAATTGATGTAGTATTACGCTGTTCGGTGTAGTTTACCATAGATTTTGTACGGGTCCACTAAATAAATATCCTAAAGCAGACGATTCAGCCACGATTTGACCTATTTCAGCTGTTGTATTAGATTGTGGGTCAATATCGGCTAATGAGTTTTTCGGATAATCTTCGGTTGGGTCAATGTTGATGGGTCCAGAATAGGGTCTTCGTGATAGTTCATTAGTAACAAGAGCTGTCACTTTACTCCACCACTTGTTTTTATTATTGTAGGATCGTATTTCGAAAAAAAAAAAAAATAAAAATCACGATCATACTTTGTTATTGTTTTAAATCTATATTTTTGTACAAATAATTGTGATATTCGGGATATCGTTAATGAACTGTTGATAGCCCTGGTGGCGATATAAGTGTCTAGGTTTTCTCCGCTTATCTTAATGGAAGCTGTTGGAATAAATACGTGATTCCAGTTGAAGTCATGTTTTGAGGGTGGGTCATATATTGGTTTACGATTGGAGTTTGTGGGTCATTCATCTCCAGTTCTGGTGGCTCTTGAGTATCTTTTTCATTTTGTTTTGAGGGTCCTTTGAGCCATGAAGCATCATGTACAAGGTGTTATGACATTTTTGGCAAATACGAGAACTTTTAGATTCTTCAAGTTTGTGAGACAATGCAAAACAGTTAATACAGTACTTTTTAATTACGATAAGTTCATAAGGTTCCGTTTGTGTGCAATTTAAGAATTTCTCGCAGGTACCTATCGGATGGTCACTTAAACATACGCGACAAGAAAATTGCCAGTGTTTAGGTCTTTTGGATTGTTGGAATGACATATCTGTAAGTAGAAAGGAAAATAAGAATAATGTATGTAATCAACTAAACGAAATGTGTGGTAAGGAGTTAATTTTTTATCTTGTCGAATGTCCTACTGTTCTGGATCTAGCAGAGCTTATTTTCACATATAAAACCATTTGTAGATAGATTTTCAATATAATAACCGAATAAAGTTCTATTGATTTGTGACTTAATAAGCTAAAACAGAATTTTTAATTTAGAAAATCTTTCCTAACGAATGCTCCTTTGGATAATTATACCATGTGTTTGTGCAAATATTGTAACGCAGAGAAAAAATTTTCCTACACCCACCTTAAGGTATACCGTTTGAGTCGATTTAACGATGTCCGTCTGGTTGGCTGGCCGTCCATGTAAAGCTTGTGCACAAAGTACAGGTCGCAATTTTAGAGATATTTTGATGAAACTTGATACATATGATTTTTTTGGTCATGATTGGCCCATTATTTCATAAAAATTAAAATATCTTAATGAAATTTAACACAAATAAGTTTTATATAAGCATAAATTCATGTGCCATAATTGTCCATAGCTCCCATATAAACCCTCTTTCGAAAATCACTTAAACGTACATAAATCCCATCAAAATGTTAATATTAATTTAATATTTGACACATATAACATTTATATAAGTCCATAATAATCGGTCAATAATTGATCATAGCTCCCTTATAAGACCAAATTTCGGGTATCACCAGAAAGTGCATAAATACATGTGAATCTTAGTATCTACGTAATATTCCGCAATAGTATGTTTTTATTTTCAACTTAATACAAGTCTAGGTCCATAATTGGCTCCTTCCCGAATTTTGGTACACATAGGCAATGGTGTAGGGTATCATATGGTCGGCCTTCTTCTCTCTTTAAATTTATTATAGTAATATTTTAGATGTAAGGTTTACTAACCAATACTCTTTAAGTTTTTTTTTTTTTTGAAAGGAATGATTTATTGCAATAAATAAATAAAAATTAATATACGTTTTTAATATCGAATCTAATATATAATATCCTTTAAATGATAAAGAAAATTCCCTGATGGTAAAATACCAGCTGTTGTAACAAATGGCTTGGTTGGAGGGTCACACATTTTTTTAATCATTTTCACGTGATAAATACAACTTTAATTAAATAATTTTAAAGTGGTAAAACCGAGATTTCCGGAAAATTTATGTTTTTGTGTGTCACTCAGAGAAGGAGGTCTCACAATTTGCCACTTATCGACCAATTGTTTTTATGATGTACGGTTTCTTTGTCCATACTTATATTCCCATTTCCCCAAGTTTCAATTTCAGCAGGTGTTTATTTTGCGAACAACACTTTTTGGCAAACAGCGCACGCGTATCTCTTAGGGTATAATATGGAATTATCTCCATACCTATTACAAATTGCCAACTCATGTACTCAAGTTGCAGTTAGCATTTACATATTAATATTTATTTATTTATGAAAAATATACTTTACAAATAAATTTCTAAAATTTACAAAATAAGGCGCCGGATTACTAGATCATATGCGCTCGAAAAAGATATTAAAATTAAAGTAATTTAAACTATATAAAAACAATACTTATCCATGTGTATTAAATTACATAAATCAAAATGTGATAAAAGTTATGAATAGCGAAATTAATTGAGTATCAAATATCCCGAATGTTGTGTTTCATAAGACATCTCAACACCTTTGCAAAGTTGGCTCCATTGGAACAATCAATAATTTCCTCTATTGGCTCGTTTATCCTAGACAATGGACATTCAGCGAGAATATGATGAATATCAATGTAAGTATTGCAGTGTGAACAAAGTGGAGGATCAGATCCATTATAATAATGTCTGGTATTAAAAACAGCCTTACCAACTCTTATACGAGCCATAGTAATACATTGGGCTCTACATATTATTATATTTTGTAATTTGCCTAATATTTAGAAAATACTTAAAGTTATCTATGTTAAATGATTTCAATACTTACCTTTGAAAGAGGAATGCCTAAACAAATAATTAATAGAAATAAAAAACCCATCTTAAATAACTATAATGTAGTTTTATTTTAATGTGTAAACACTTTCAACATTGTTTTAGTTTTTTCATTATCATTTCGTTTTATTTAACGAACTTTATTTACTGAAAAATTAATGTGGAAATTTTTATATTAAGATCGATCTTTATCCTATATATTTATAAAAATAATTACAAAGAAAAAATGAGATTAAAAAATATAAATATATATATTAAATTTTTAGGGAATAATTAAAGCAAAACGAAATTGCGTATGTAATAAGTATTTAAATTGAAAGAAATGATAAATGTATATAGGTATTTTTTAACATTTATTTATACTCATTTAAGTAAATAGAATTCTTACAACTTAGTTGCGACCTTGTCCATACATATTGTAGCCCATTTGTTGCGGTGGCATTCCGAAGCTCTGCATACCAAATTGTTGCATATTTTGTGGTGGCATTTGTGGTGGGGCACCTTGACCCCATTGCTGATAACCATCGTAGGGATTTTGATTGTAGCCACCCATGGAATTATAGTAATTAGCTTGGGCGGGATTCATTTGATTGTATGCAGCGGGTGGATAACCATGTTGTTGTTGCTGCTGCTGTTGCTGATAGAAAGCCATTTGATTGGATTGAGGTTGAGGAGGCACTTGCTGCTGTTGTTGTGTTGCAGACGCTATAGGTGGCACCGGTTGTGGTACAGATTGTACTGAATTCTTGCTAGCAGTTGATGATGCTGTTGAGGAGGATGATTTATTGGCAGAATTCGAATTACTTTGTTGCAAAGATCCCATGAGATTTGCAATTAAATTTTGAGTATCATTCAATGAAGTTTTTAGTCCAGCGGGATTAAATGTTAAAGCACTAGGCGAAGATGAAACTGGTACAATAGGTGATTTGGTATTTTTATCGGAATGACGTGAATGTTCTTCGGACAAACGATTGACATTGCTCGAAGCCGCCTTAAATACATCTTCGAAATTATAATCATCATCCTCATCGTCATCTAAACTAAATTTATTTGGATTAACACGACATCGATTGTCCACATCGTCATCATCATCTTCTGTACCTGGGGGCATGGCATTGCGTCCCTTTCTGCTACTCGAAGGTGGAGATTCGTCAAAACGTGATTTTGAACGTGAAGAGGTCGATGATTTTGTGGGTGTACTATCAGAGGTTTTCGTCGATTTATTTGACGACTCTTTTGTACCTGTCAAATCGGAAATATTAACAAATTTCCTAAGTTTTTCTACTCGCTTAGGGTCAGCTGATTCTAATTTTTTAAGATGGGCGATCAAATGATGTTGTTCCTCACTCGATAAGTGTTTGAAATTTTGCAATAATGTTTGTAAATCTGAATCAGTAAGAGATTCCAACATACTGCTGTTACTATCGTTTTTAGCTTCTTTATCTCCACCGGCCACTTCATCAATTTCCTCTTCTACCTCCTGCACCAAAGCAGTTACTTCATTTTCAAGCAGATCATCGACTATGGCTGGTAAGTTTGCTAGTGACAATGTTGTTGGTAGCTTGCGTGCTATACCCAACTGTGGCAAGATATCATTACAATATAAAGGCTTACCATCCTCTTCACGCTTATGTTTGGATAATTTAACCATCAAAATAAACATATAAATCAATTTGTCCATATCGGCAGTTGAAACATCTTCACGTCCCTGCATAACCAAAGCAGCAGCCAATTTTGTGGCCACAGTTTGCCGGTCAAATGGTAAATCTTTAATATTAACTCCGTTTGAATTTTTATTTGGAGCTTTATTTGCTTTAGATGTACCATCATTGTCAGTAGATTCCTTATCTTTAATAGCTTCCGACGAGGCTCCTATAGAATTTGGAAATAAATGATAAAAGAAAAATATATCAGTTTAAATTAATGTTGTTTTAGAAAGTATATAAACAATAGAATTACTTATTAATTTTTTGACGATTTATACAAGTATTTTTTGTATTCCTTTCTTTTTTTAAACAGTCAATCAAACTATTTCACACTTAACTTATAAAGACTTAATTTTGAAAACTACGAAACCGCGAGAAAACAAGAAATCGAAAACAATAGTAATTACCGTTTTAAGCGCTATAAAAAAGAGAATCGCTTATTTGAAAAAATCCGCGTAAGAAACGCACTTAAAAACTCGGGAAGAATTTACAATATGATGTATTTAATAAAAAATTATTTGTGTAATACATATTGACTAAGTATATTTAGTAAGAGTCTGTACAGACCAAGAGTTAAATTAATATCAGTTAAAAACTCAAATGACATTTGTTAAAGCCATTGTATGCAAGAGTTCATTTAATGAATTTGTATTTAAAGGACAATATTGTTTATAATTTTATTTACCTTTTTTATAACTTTATGATTGGTATACAATTTTTCCAATGAGTAAAATAATCATTTCGTTGAAAGCCCGTGAAAATATAAATTTTTATAAACTAAAAGTTTATGTATAATTGTGGTAAATATTACGTGTATTACAAAAACCCATTGATTTATTTAAATAAAATTTATTATTATTTATTAAATTTATTTTAAATGCTCCTTCTTCGATTTTAGGCTATAAAATGAAAAATAAGTTCGTGCAGAAATCCATATCCATAAAGCGAAAAATACACATAATACGGGTAGCAATCCTATATCAAAATTCAATTTTAAATAAAAATTTTAGATTGAAATAAAATTTTTCTAATTTATTTATTTTATATTAAAAATTTAATTTTCTATTCTAAAAATTAAAATGTTTATGTTATTATACCCTTTACCACAGGTGTAAAGGATATATATGTATAAGTTTGTCATTCCGTTTGTAATTTCTACAATATTCATCTGAGACCCCAAAAAGTATATACATATATTCTGGATCCTTATTGATGGGGGAGTCGATATAAAGATGTATGTACGTTTGTCTGTCTGAAATCAGTTTTTAGAAAGCCCCAATTATCGGGTATAAATGTTTTATACATTAAATTATAGGAAATATTCTTAGAAAATCGCTAATAAAAATGAGCAAAATCGGTTAATAAATACGGAGTTATCGGCAAAAAACCGATGATATTCCCAAAAATCGTATTTGTTGTCGGCTTTTCTTGGCACCTATACAAGCTAGCGACCTCGTTTTTGCACGAAAAATTCAAAATCTTAAATTTGTTTCTAAAAAAAAGAAACGGTTCATTATATCGCAGATATTGGCCAAAACGCATTTTTAGACTTTTTGACGTTCTGATATAAGCTACAGGTTGGTCATAAATATTTTTATGAAATTTCGGTTTTTGTAATCAACGAAATTCGTTCATAAACAACCGAGTTATGGGCCAAAAACTAAAAAAATTGGTTAATATATAAATACACAAAAACATATATTAAGTATTGTTGTTGTTGTTTTTTGTATAGACAAGTAGTTTAGTAGGCAACATCAGTGTTCTTGTTATTGTTTTTTTATATTTGAGGTCTGTTTACATATATGTACATAAATATATACATACGTACATACATTATTTTTTTTAAAGAAAGGCTTGATATGATTGTTTATTATTTTTGTTAGTTATATATGTATGTATAAGTCTGTCATTCAAATACATGTATGTATGTATAAGTCAAGGATGTTAAAATTGATAGTATTGTACTTTTTACTTGTATCAAAGGCCGAATCTTTTTTAATTTAAATTTTCATTAAAATGTTTTTTTTAAATTTATTTACTTAAATTGTGATAAAACCAATGTTTTATTAATATTATGATTTTTCATTTAATCTTAATTTAATTTTTAAATTTATTTCGATTCGACTAAAATTCGATTTTTCACTAAAACTTTGATTTTTCACTGAAACTTCGATTTTCACTAAAAATTAGATTTTTTATTAAACATTTGATTTTTATTATTATAAGAACAAAATTCAAAGAAACATATTTTTTTATTGTAACTATTTTAAAAGAAGTTATAACTAATATCTGCAGGTACTTATTTTTATTTGACAATCTTCATTATTTTTAAATTTTCTTTATTTGTAGTATTGAATGAAAAAGACTACAAATTATTAGTTTCCTGCTGTTGGATTAAAGTGATTTTGAGACATATAAATTTCACTTTATATGAAGATCGTTTCACAATTTACCAAACCTCCCATATAAGAACTAACTTCAGGAATCAACCAGAACTGCATATATAGATGATATGTTAGCAACAATGTAATATTCTGTATTTTATACTTAATACAAGTATCGGTCCACAATTGGCATATTCTCACATTTTGGTACACATAGACAATGGTGTAGAGTAACAGATAGTCGACTATATCTTCTTTCTAGTCGGATACCTGATATCTTTTTATGTCTTATTAAACAATAGCACTTTGAAATAATGATTAAAATCACGGTTGCATATTATGATTTCATTATTTTAGTTTTAAATTGGTCATAAAAAACTAAAATATTTCTCGAATCACTTAAAAAACTGCGAGTTTCATTGTAAGATCACCAAATGTTGTTTAAATTAAGACCAACATGAAAGGTATTTAGACGATATTTAAATAAATACCAACTTTATTTTAAATTACTCTATATACACTTTCTATCGTGTTTACTAACAAAACTTTAACCCGCAAAATCAAAACCGATAATTTAAATAGCAAAGATATTTACTAATTTAAAAACTTAAGAAGAAATCAACAACAATTAATACTTACTTTTGGACAATATAAAATTATATAGTTAAAACGAATTTGTTATATAAAGTACTAAGTTTAAAACCAAGTTCAACTTACCCTTGGTAGTGACTTGATGTACAAGAGAAGCAATATTTTTAATGGCTCTTTTAACAGCTTTCACTTTTTGCTGATCCTCTAAGACGTCAGCAATAAGTAAACCTTTTAATTTTTCCTTAATTGTTTCGAAGAAAACACAATGATCTTCGTTCATTAGTAAATCATCGGATGAATTACCTTTAACCTTTTCTAAGGCTAAAGCTTTGCCTAACATATCAACAACCTTGGGACCCAAACTACCCAAATGCTCTTCAAGGGCCGTAAGCAAACGAAGTACAGCTACAACAGTAAGAGGGCCTTCGGGTTCATCCTCTTTGGGCTCTTCTTTAGGATCTTTAGAAGAACGAGAATCAGATTCTTGATATTTAGGAATTTTACTGGGATCTAAAACGCGGTAATGATGAGCAGCTGGTGGATAATGTGGTGGTATGACATTGGGAGGTGGATAACGTGAGGAGCGTCCGTAGGGGTAATAATCTGAGGGTGGATGTTCTACACTGTAGGGTCTTATAGGATTATGATGTTTCTTGTGTAAATGATGCTTGCTAGAGCTGGAAGGTTCAAACTCGTCCGAAAATGGTGAAAGAGAACGAGAGTCTGAACGGGAACGTGAATGTCTATAGTCACGTTGTCGACTGATGCGTGGCGAACGTGATCTAGTTCGAGAGCGTCGTGATCTAGAATAACGTGAGTGTCGTGGAGAATCATCATCGCTTATGTCGATGACATCCGTTGACGGTCCACTTCTAGAATTTGGCTTGTTTACACGATTTACTGGAACTTTATACTTTTCTTTAAGTTGATCAACTTTTTCCTCAGCATCTTCGGGCAGCCCCAGTTTGACTTTAATCTCTTTTTTCTTTTTTTCTACTTCGGCAATAAAGAGCTCCTTCATACGTTTAGTCCAAAATACAATCCATTCTGGTTTATAGTCATATTTATTAGGATCGACTTTCTTTTCAGCCTGTAATTCTTTGTAACGGCGATTCCAAAACTTCTTCCATTCCTCCGGATAGTGAGGATGTTTTTCCGGAGCCTTTTCATAGTCAGCTTGTATTTTATTCATTTGTTTTAGTTGAATCTCCAACATACAACGGTACTTTTCCCATTTGTACCGCTCTTGGGCAATGTGAGATGCTTGCAAAGATAATTCTTTAGGAGTGGGTAGCTTTTTTTCAGGCTCTTCATTGCCTGCGGGAGAATTTCGTGATTTATTAGTAAATGCTGGTTCTTGAACACGAGACATTTTAGGTTTTTTCGCTGAATCTTGATTATCGGAATCCGATGATATTTCATCTAAACCATCTTTAGCGTTTGCCGAATTTTTGCCATTGCCAGGGACTGTTGCATTATTAGTGTTCAGACGCTTGGGTGGCTTAATTGATATGGGGTCCTTTTTCTTAAATGTGCTCTTCTGTTCCCACAATGTACGATCAATAGCATTTAGAAAATTCGGTCCATTAGTTTCATCGAAATGGGACTTTCTCATAATTTGTTCGGTTATGACTGTTTTGCGTTTACGGAACTCATCAGCATTCATAACAGATACTGCCAAGCGTCCATGATGATCTTCGATGGCTTCGGCCAAACTTTGCACTATCAATATCATAATGTTATGAGAGTTTGGTTTATATTTAACCGGTTGGCATTCTCTGACGGCCGAAGGATAATGTTTTTCTAAATATTTCATGCGGTGATTAAATGAACACCAATGATTTATGATAGTTCGTGGATCACCACGTTTATCGCATAATGTACACAAATAGCCCGGTTCGTGACGATCATCTTCATGCAGCTCTACGGTATATTCTATACCTATTAAAGCATTACCTTTATACTGATCTATAGAAGCCTGTATTTGAGGCTGCCGATTAACCTCATCTTCAAAACCGGGTGGTACAGGTTCGCCGGGTATAACTTCCATTTTATAATTCTTTACTCTTTGTTTTTATAACAACTTCTTAACACTTTTTAATAACCTTTTTCTTTTAAACGACCGAAAATTTCTTTTAACGCAAATATTTATGAAATTTTATTTTAAAATGTATTTTATTTTTTATACTTCTATTATTACCTAAAACAAAATTAAAACTCGGTATTATATGTAAAAACTGCAAAATAATTTGGGTACTTACCAACCCGCAAAAATTGGCCGCTTATTGTACGTAACAATGTCGCAACAAGAAGTGTTTGTCTAACTTTTTGTTGTTGTAATTTATATTGTTCTTTGAGTGTTCAATTAGTGTGTAGTTCTTTTTTTCTGTAAAATTTTTAGCACAGTAATTATATTAAACTTAAATAATTATAATAAATTCACCTAAATTATGTTGTTAAAATTCTATTTATTTATTTATTGATTTTTCTTTGCATTTTTAAACAATAAAAATTGTAAAAAATCACTAAAAATTAACTTAAGAAAAATGTATGCGTCGTTACCTGTCAAAAAAATAATGGCTTCTGTATGCACGGAGTTGCCAATCGAACGGAATTAGGTTTTGTAGTTTGAACAAAAGTCGACTTTTTTAATTTTTAAAGTCGGTTTTTCGACTTTCGATATTTTTTAATTTCGGAATAGAGGGACTTTTCGACTTCTCGATTTTTTCTGACAAGAAAGTCGTTTTTGACTTTTTCCAACAAAAAGTCGATTGTTAGATTACGCGAGTAGATTTGATAAACCCTAGTATAAATGTAAAAATCAAGGTTGGAAACCGATACCGATTAAATACCCTTTAAAGTTGGTTACCGTAACTGATACCGATACCGAAATGAAGTTGAATTGATTTTTGTTTAGATTTTTCGTAAAGTCAATTTATCATAAGTGTGCGTGTATGAAAATAAAAAAATTACTTTTGACATTCCCGATTATTCTAAGTTGGGTTGTTGTATTTGAACACAAATGCCTTAACCTGATATATGAACCTTGGTGTGACGATATATATGCATGATTTACGAGATGGTAAATCATTGTTTATCATATTATTTATAGATTTATTTTTAATAATTTATTATTTACAGATTTCTTAAGCAATAATATTATTACATTTTCCGGAAGATTATCTGGCGTTTGTCCGAATATTTTTTTTCTGTGCGTTGATTAATTTTAAAATTTTATTATGAATAAGGCTATTAAAATCACGTGATTTCCAGATAAAAATCACTTACATGATTTCAAAATCGTTCGTGATTTGAAGTTACAGTTATTTCAATACAACCCTGTATAATTCTTTAGCTAACCGTAAAATAAATATTTATGACATATTTTAATATTTTAATTTTAAATATATTAAATGTTTTTCGAGTTTACCACTTTTTTAACCTAGTTTAAATAAAAAATAAACATTTTGATTTTTTTTAACATTTATATTTTTAATTTTATTTTACTAACATTCCTAATACATTTAATATCTTAAATTATGTTTTTATTATAATACTAATTAATTCATACCTAAAATAAAAAATAAAATTTTTATGGAACAATATTTGTTCTGAAATTTAGTTTATTTGCCTTTTCAATTAACTATTTTTAATTTAACTATTTACGTTTTTAATAAAATATTAATACTTAAAGTTAAAAAAAAGAAAAAACAATGAAAAATATTATTAACCAAACTTAAAAGAGATTCAAATTTAATCCAGGTTTTGTTTTTAACTTTTTTGTCAAATAAAAAGACAAATTAAATGGAAGTTCTTTTTTTTAATAAAAAATATACATATATAAAAAGATATTAATAATAAAAAATAATACTTAAGAGCTAAAACTTCCTATTAACAAATTGTTAAATGGTTTAGGATTTACCTGCGAGTTAGGGAGGTGGGAGTTTATAGTTTAGTTTTTGTTATTTAATCAGGTAAATCAATACTTATAATGGGTACCACTGGCTTCATACTATCATTTTTGGCGGATTTTTTGCCCTTTTTGTCATTTTTATCAAAATCACCCATATGTACAGTACTCGATGATGAACCACCATCTAATGGTTGTGATTGTTGTGTATTGCTATTGTCGGCATGATACGATATATTGCCATATTCTTGTAGGAATGGCATGGCAGAGAGTAGAAATTGACTAAAGGATTTACGTATGCCAAACCACCATTTGTTACCACCTTTAGCACTAAAGCTGAGAACAATCAGAGCGAATATTGAGGCCAAAAGCGGGGAGAAAATGACAATATAGGGGAATTTTAATTCTCCCTCTAGTTTGTCGCAAATAACCACCTGAAAGTTAAATAACGCAATTAAGTTTAAATTCGTATCTTTTTGTGCACAATTTTTTACTTGAAAAAATAACAGCGGTAATACGGTGCATATATTACCCACAGCAGCATTGAGGGCAGCCTTTTTCTGTTGTAAAGAAATTTCTGGAGTACGCATCATTATGCCACAAAATATAATATTATACAAAACACCTAAAAGTAGTAATAATTAAATAAGTTTCCTTACAATATATTGTTAATATAATTATGAACTTACTAACTAAGCTGAGGCATATCACTATCCACATGGGTACAAAAACCACTTCCCAATTCCAGGTAACAAATTGATCTAATTTTAGGGGCAGTGAAACAAACTGTAAAGCATTTACTGCTAAAAACAATTCCAATTCAAATGAACGATCATGTTTAACAGCCCAAACACAAGCACCTACACTGGCTACAGAACCAAATATCAGAGGAATAAATACCAATACCCACAAATGGCGTTTAGAGGTCAAATTGTCACAGGCCAGCAATTCGAACATTAATAATATTAAATGCAAGGACAGAGATATTAACATGGCCTTGAATTGTGTATAGGAATCACCTTCAAGTCTATTTGGTTCGAAAGAAAAAGATTAACATTTTTTTAAAGAAATTTATTACTTAATAAACCTGTAGTGGGGATAGCGACACCATACTATAGCTCCCACAGTGGCACCTAAGGCAGCTATAGTCTTCCAAATCCATAAAGGTGTAAAAATGGCCCACCAAGGCCAATCTGTAAAAAAATATAAATTAAATATATACACAAAATAATATTGCTGTTCTAGCTTGGACTCACCTATATAACCATCTAACCTCAAAGCAAATAATATTACAAATGTAAACAAACTACAGTGTACTATAAATTTACTGTAAATAGAAAAAAGTAAACAATCATATTAAAAATTCTACTTCATTTACATCCGTTTACTTACCTAGGATTGAAATCACGAAATAATGACTGTAAATTCATATTTGTTGTATTTTATACTTCTTTTGATTTTTTTTTCACTATAGTTTATTGATGTAATTCCTATTAGGAAAGGTTACGCTGGTGTTCACCACCAGTTGATTTGCTATTTGTTTTATTAATCTTTGTTTTAAGTTTAAAACTTTACAAGTCGTATTTATTAGCTTTTTATATTAAAAATTTAATTTTTTACTTCCCTGTAGAAATTTTTTGTTTATATCCATATTTTTCTTAAATTTTTATAAATATTTCTAGGGGACAGAGACCTCCGCCGAAAGATTTTATCGGCGGCGGTGGTTTTTCCAAAATCGGCTGTTAGCCAGCTGAACGGTGAACATAAGAATTTTTTATTTACTAGTTTTCGCATCGTCTTATGGAACACAAATGTGAGCCAGATGAAAGGGGCTCAGAAGACCGTTTGCTTGAACATAATATATAAATATTTCCTAAAAATTTATAGCAAAAATGTTTGTATTTATTGTATTTCTAAAGTGTTTCGATGTAAGTGATACGATTTAAAAAAGGACAGCATCTATGATTTCAGCGGATTTGACATCTATGATTTCAATAAAACTTTCTAGAAGTATTTTCCATTAGAAGTAATTTTTAAGTCATAATGTTCTAGACCAATGTCTCTTTCCAGTCCAAAAAAATGTCGGTTTGAAAATCGAAAAAAATAAAAACTAGACACATCTTTATTTCTTTAGTTGCTGAAATAATAAACTTCTAAATTTTAAATAATAATAAATAATTTTAGTCTTAGTTTAAGATATTACTTTTATAATATAATATCTTGGATATTACTTTTATGAAGTAATAATAAAAAGTTTTATTACACCAAAAATTCAAATATCCAAACGCAATGTATAAAAATCAAATCAACGTCTTACGAATACTAACGGCGCCGGATTTAGATTACAATTTTTTCATCGACGCAACACCCGTTACTGTCAAATTGTTTTTGTATTCCTATGTAAATATTTTTAATTTATATTAAATATTAATTTATAATTGTATTAATAGTATTACTTATATTTTCATTGAATGCTATTTAATAGAAACTTAAGATTTTATATGTCCAATTTTTTTTTTGTCAATTTTCGGTAAATAAATTGACGATTTGTATTGAATTTTAATATGGCAGCCCTTTTTGCTCCCCATAAGTTAAATTTTACAACTCTGTTCTTTTGTGATAAGAAAAAAATTCACCACCGATACTTTATTTACTTTTTAATAATCCATCAGTTTGTTTTTTCTATTTTTTTTTATAATATTGAACAAAATATTAAATTTTAAACTTAATGGATATTATAAATGAAAGTGATTGTTGTGGTAATGGTTGTGCCAATTGTGTACTAAATATTAAATCATTAATATCTCATAAAGCTGATAAAAGCGGCAAACGAAATATTCTTAATAAATACACCAAATTTTGTTTAATAAACAAAACTTTGCTCCTGCCTCATGTCTTGGAATTACATTTCAAGTCAATACAATGCAATAATAAAGATTTCATATTGGATATCAATCCCGGTTATCACTTAATTATGAGAAAAACTTACACAGAAATGGAAAAGAAAAGAAACGGTGAATATGAAATGGTAAATGAACGGAAATATTTATTACGTCCTTATTCACCTTATTGGTGGGATGTTACGGAAATGGAATTTAAAATATTAGTGCATATAATACCAAAAGGATCGATGTCCGAATATATAAATGAATTACAAATAAATGATGAAGTGGAATTTCGTGGATCTATAGGCACATTTGATTATGAAGAAGATTTAAAAGGAGAAAAATGTTTACTTATTATATGTCAAGGAGTAGCAATATCTCCCACTATACCCATTATAGAAAAAATATTAAACAATGAAGACGATATGACCAAAATTATACACATTAGCTGTTTTAAAGATCTTAAACATGTTTATTTTAGAGAAAAGTTATATAATTTTAGTAAATATTGGAATTACCAAGCACATATTTATTTGTCGCGAGAATTATGTGATAATTTAGATTGTTTAAATAACTTTCAATGTCTAGAAAATTGTCAAAACTTTAAAAGCAAACTGAAATATAAAGAAAACATAACACCTTTACGTTTTAATGAGATTCATTTAAACCAAATTATAACTAAATTAAAGTATAAAAAAGAAAATATTTTTATAACAATAGCTGGCATGGGAATATTTCAACAGAATTGTAAAGAGATGTGTTTACGTGCAATTGATGGGTTATCAGAAAATAATATTTACTTGTTATAATAAAATTTGTTTAAGATAATAAAAAAAAACTTAAAAGTATTTTCTATAATTCGTTCGTTATTTTGTTCGATTCGTTTTTCAATTCGCAGGAGTGCAGTTCCTCCAAATACTGCTTCAAAGGTAAATGTCACTGACACTGGTGTTTATGTGTGCAGTGTGAAGATTGTGAAGCCAAGAAAGGTGTTAAAAGATCCATAGGCAAGGGGAATATAATAGTGGAATTTTTTTCAGCCGATATATTGTTCAAAGTTTGCAAATAACGTAACTGCAAAGAGAATTTAACATTTTTAAAACAATTAAAATGAAACAAAGAGAAAAAAGAAGTATTTAAAAACCTGTAGTGCTGAAGGGCTAGCTGATATAATTTCAGAAGCTTCCCTTAACGCTCTAGAAGATTTCATTTCCCCTTCGGCGGCTATTACTTTGGCACGGGCTTCTCTAGCAGCTTCAGCCTCAGCTGCCATCGCCCTTTGCAAAGCAGTGGGTAAAGAAACATCTTTGCTGCAAAGTAATTTTGTTATTTAAATAAAATATTGAAAACATTATAGTAAATACTAACATTTCAACTCTCTCCACTTTTACACCCCAAGGATCGGTTGCCTCATCCAGGGACATTTGCATAGTATGCGATATAGTCTCTCTTTCGGTTAGCAATTCTGATAAATTTCTTGTGCCCAAAACATTACGTAAAGTAGTGGCCGCCAATAGACGTGTGGAATGACTATAATTTGATACTTGTATAACAGCTTTTAAAGGATCACTAATACGATAATAAACTACTGCATCTACTGTTACTGTAACCGAGTCTTTGGATAATACTTCTTGTGGTGGTACATCAAAAGATACCGTACGCAAATCTACTTTACAATAATCATCTACACAAGGTAACACAAAGAAAACACCAGGTCCTATAAATTTCTTAAATTATTGATTTGATTAATGGTTTTAAAAAGAAAATGTAAGTTTACCTCTTGCTCCTCCACTGCGCAAACGACCCATACGAAATATCACAGCTCTTTCATATTCGGATACTACTTTAAAGCATATAAATATTGAAATAGGAAAAGTTAAGACCATTATTATGATTGATATGGTAGTGGCCAAAATTTCCACACAATTCATTTCTTCATTTTCGGCTGTAATTAAAGAAAATAATAATAAAAATTGTACTTTTAAAACATGTACGAATTAAAAAATTATTAGAGTCTAATTTGGTTGTTCTGAATATTTTCACTCCATCCTCCTTAAAGTTTTAAAGAAGTATTTTTTTTTTAAACCCTTTTTAAGATTTCCTTATAAAAAATTTATTAATATCTATATTAGTTTAATTATTCATTGTCATGTTAATTATTTAATAAATTAGAATACGTTTACAAATACAAACTGTTTTTGTTTGTTTCGCTATTAAAGTTCAATTAAAGAAATATATTCAATTGACCACCAATAAAAAAGTTTTTCTTAATGCACATTACAAATTTTGTAAATTACTGGATTATTTTACATATTCACAACCATATGAAATCATTAACCGATAAATATTGCGATAAAAAGGAAATGTTTGAATTTGCTAAAAAAAAAAGAAAATACATATACATATATATTTTATAAACACACACAGTTTTAGTGCGCCCTATCAGCATTCGAAAGGTCTATTAAGTTCAAAAGATATTATTAGTATTAGTACTTTAGCTTTTACTGATTTTTTTTAAAACAATTTTGCATTTATGGAATTTAAAAGAATTGTTTCTTAACCTCAAAAATATTTTTAAAATAAAACACGCTATATTTTTTGCTTAAATGTATAACTTTTTATGCAATTGATGATAAAATTTTCACGGTTTATTGACAAGAATCTTTTATTGCATATTGGGATTTTTTTTTTGACAAATTAAAGACAAAATACATGATATAATAAATAGGAGGTAGTTTTATTTCGAATTATAAAAAAAATTGACAACAAAAGGGTTTTGAAGTATATGTTGAAAAAGTGCTATCCATGATACAATAAATGACAACGTACAATTATTAGAGAGAACGTTATCAAATTTGTTTTCCCTGAAAAGTCAGACAAAAGAAAATATGAAAAAATTTAAACAAACTAAAAAAAAATGAAATAAATATTAACAAATTGAAATTAAAAACATTAAAAAAATGGAAAAATAACAATTAAAAACCACACTTTTTATTAATAAAATATAATCTTTGTAATAAATAGTGTATAGAGAAAAATATTTTGCAAAATATAGCCAAAAAGAATTTGTTTCCTTTCAAGAAATATTTATTCTTCACTTGAATTTTAAACTAAATATTTTTATATTTTTCTATTTGTATTTTTAGTTCTCTCTTTTCAATGTTTAAAAATGGTCACTTTTAAAATGAATATTATTCTCATAGAAGAAAAAAAATCACAGTGTTAACATATGAAATGAGGATATTTTAATTGACAATAATTATGGATTTATATAATTAAAGTAGAAGTTCATTTATTGATTTGTTATTTTGTTCATTTGTCGCACAGCTGTTACTTGTGAATAGAATAAATAATAAAAAAAACTTTTTATTTTATTACCATTTCTTATTTTTAATTTAAAATATTGGTAATTAATTTACTAATTTTATGAACAGCTATGATTTGTTGATGGTGCCTATGATAATTCGTAGTCCTAATTTACTTTGCTAAGTTTTCAGCAAATGCAATTTTTTGTAATTTTTTTTGTAAAATATCTACCTCATATATAATTTTTTAGACAATTTTTTCATAAAAAAAAAACTTTTTTTTTAAATTTTTTATTCTTTGTGAATTTGTTTTAGAATTCATTTTTATTATAATTTGTTATTTGTTTGAATTTATACAGTGTAATTTACAATAATTATTAAAATAAAATTTATCCTGGTTTTAAATCAATAAAATTTGACTTATAGTTGAGGAGTTATAGACATTTAAAGTTACATATTACTAAATGAGGATAAACAAAAATTTTTTAAAAATCTAAAATTTATAAAAAATTAAAATATTTGTATGAAAAAATGTATGATAATTAAAAAAAATATTAAAAATAGTGGATTTTCTTGTCCCAGAACAATGTCTTTTTTTCATTTTATAGTGAAGATATTCTTTTTTAATATAAATATTAACAGAAAACGAGAGAAAAAGGTATAGTCGGTCATCACCATATGATACTTTACACCATTGCATTTGCTTTATGAATGCATTTTTCAATTGTTCGAATTTTTTTATTATTTGTGCTAATAGATAACCGTTGCATATTATTTTGTTGAATTATTGAAAGTTTACTAAAAGCAGTTGAAAATGTAAGCGAGTAAAAAAAAACAACTCTAAAGAAATGAACATGAATTTTGAAATTTTTATAAAAATTTTAATTGGAAATGGTTGGAAACTATATAATATAAATATTAGCAATATAATCCAATTTTATTAAATTTCTATATTTTTCTGAACTATTTTGAATATTTTTCCATTTTCCACTTCAAAATAATATAACTTTTTATCTAAACCATATATGTATGTAGGTGTATGATCGTAGCACAGAAATTGTTTCCAATTTTGTATAGAATTTAGACAATATTTTAGAAAAAATTTTGGGACACAAATTGCATTCGCCAATTTAAAAAAAAAAAAAATACTTCGGTCAAAATATCTCTAAAAGTTGATGAGTTAACCAACACATGTAACCGTATTATGTATGTCGATTTTGATCGTTTTCCGTCTGAAAAACTATTGAGTGTTTATTTTTATATTCTCTATATCACTATACAACTGATAAGGTTTTTGTCTTTGATAATGACAATTTATTTCGTTATTTGCCTTAAAATTTTGTATTCAGTATCTCGATAGTTGTCGAACGAAGTTTCAATTCAGTCACTTAATATTTTATTACCGTTTTGATTACCGTAATGATTTTAAAAAAATAATATGTTGAATTATTTATTCATAAAATCAATTTTTAATATTTTATATAGATGTTTTTCATTTTATGTCCCAAAAGGACATAGGAAAGGAATAACAAGAAGTTATACCGGTGACGAATCAATAGTAAACATTCATTATGACAAATCTTAAAGAGTGAAATAGTATTCCGCCAACTTTATTGGTTCGTACTATGTCATACCCCAAATGGATTTTCTTCATAATGTTCGGAATTTATTGTAAAAAAAATATTGAAGTATTAACAATTTCTTACACAGAATTAATTTAATTTAATTTTAATTTAATTAATTTAATTCAAAAAAAGTAACATTTTTCAAAAATATTCTTCTAAAAATTTTACCAATTTATATTGTTTTTTATGTTTGCAGTATTTCATTTGAAAGCAACGTACATATATCACAGACCTATACCATGTAAGTCAAACGGAAAAATTATATCGACTTGTAGAATAGCATTTGCGACTGCTCTCCGTCTACAGTCGAAACGTAAAATCGAGATAGAGAATACGGGCATTATTTTACATTAGATATCAGTCTGTATACATATTTAAAAAAAAATTATTCCTTAATTTCTATTCAAATATCACAAATTAGTACATGTTTTCTAGAATAAAAAAATACTACTTTTAAAACCGGTTTTTTTTTTTTGTATTAGCCGGTTTTAAAAGTGTTCATTACCAGCAATAAATATTTATTTTCAACAATAAATCAAAAATACCAAAATATTTCGCTAAAAAATCTACTGTTTATAGTATAAAATATAAATCATGAAGTGTTTTTGGAATTCACCTTTGCTCCGTGTTATTTTCAAATTTTATTAAACATATATTTTTTTCTTAAATCATTTTAACCATAAAAATATTGCCAAAATTGAATTTATTGATTTCTTTTTATATTTTCATAAATTATAATGTTAACATTAAAACAACAATTATACATACAATTATAAATACAAACCGACGTGTACAAACAAATAAATAATTAAGCGAAAAACATCTAAAAAATATATATAAAATACTATTAACAATATAATACTAACATATAGTTGAAGTTAATAAAAACACAATTTGTAAAAATATTTCCATTCCCCAACAAATATTTTAACAAAAAAAGAAAAATTGTTTATACATACAGATGTACAATATAAATTGAATGCCCCACAGACTATTAATTGACAAATCTACTCTTAAATATTAATAAATTTAAAGAAAATAAAAGAAAAAAAAAAAAAATAAATAAATATATTTGTTTAAAATGCTTTGTTTATTTAAACAAGAAAAATATACAAAAAAATATATATACATATATATTATTTTGTATGAAAAGCGACTGATTTTTCTTTTTTACTATAAAATAGAATTTTCTTTAACCTTTCAGATAATGTACTATATTCTCAAGTGAATTTTTATGTATATCTATATAAATGAAATTAGATGAAAAGAAAATACTATTGTATTCGTTTCATTTACTATGTATGGAGAATTTACAGAAGTAAATGTCTTCTATTGAATCTCGCCAACATTAATCAATTTAATAAATATTACCATTAACTGTCCTCCAAATAAATAAACTCTTCTACAATAAACACCCCATAAATTAAAATGAATTAATTTGTAGTTTAAATACTATAACTGGTTCTACACCAGGCTATGAAGAAAATAATTTAATTCAATTTTTTAAAGTAAATTAAAGAACTAATTTTTTCGAACCTTTGCTTAATAAGCAAATGTAAATGAGAGGAAATGAAACCAATTTGCTTCAGTTGAAGCGAAAGTATTCTATATAGTTGAGGCTTATGGAAAAAAGAGGAGTCGAAATACAAATGATCACGATCAAAATTCGCAAAAATCTCTTGTTTTGCGTATATCTATACTATACTACAACAACTTTGGATCATAAAATAATTTACAGGATATATAAAATGTCAATAGGAAACTAAAGCTTTTGATAAAAAGAAAAAAAAAAATAAATAATAATAATAATATACATATATATATATAGTCATAATTTTCAAGATCGATTTGTGCCACCTTAAATTTTTTTGCAATTTGTTCCAAACTTTGCATATACATATAAGTTTTCCGACTATCTGAACATTACCAGGGGGTTAGAACCAAAATCTGAATACTTTTTGTAATGATATTTATATTTCTAAAAAACATTTGTGTCTTCAAATAATGGTCACATTGTATTTACACTTTCCTATTCATGGTGTTTATTTCATTAGTTTCAACACTGCAATTCTTTAAAGTTGAATGTTTATTTATATTTTTGATATTTGTTTATTGTTTCATTGCAAGTTGTATGTTGTTGTTTGGAAAGTTTGTTTGGTGGGGGGTTTCCTATATTGTTGATCTACTTACAAATAAAGTTATTTAGTAGTGTGAAATTATTTAGACACTACCAGGACGGAATGCATTTTCTGATCCGATACAATCTTCATCAGCATCCATGTGCCAATTAGTGTTAGTTACAAAGATTTTTCTTTTAAATCACATTTTTGAAGAATGAGAATATGTAACTTTATCACTTTACATATTCTAAATACTTAAGTATTAAGTGGAAATGTACTTTACAAATGCTTTTTCTTATGATTATCTAATTATTACAATATTGTAAACAATATTTATTATATTTTCTTTTTATATTAAAATTAGTGTTTTTTCTATGGGAATTTTTATGAAGTTTTTGGATAAGAAAATGTATACCTTTTTTCAATTATGGTCTTGAAATAGTAATTAAGATTTTTTTTGGATGGGTATTTTTATTTTTTTGATACTTTTCGCCAAGTGTGAATAAATTTAATATTCTTTTTATTGGGAACATTGATTATGAAATCGTTTCACTCATTTCTAATTCCTTCTTACAGGATTTATTAAAAGGTATTTACTATTTTTATGTTCAGAAAGCTCTTTTTGTTTATCTAAAATTAAGTTATAACATAAAAATATTGGTTAAAATGGGACAATATATAAAAAATTATATGCGATGATGGCGTCTATAAAAAAACATCTTCAAATATTGCAATTTTAAAGTCGCACATGTGAGTATTCAAAAGAACAGAAATGTGTTCATAATTCAAATTATAAATAAATACTATTCTATACTATACTTTGTTAAAATGTTTATATTATATGTTATCATTATATTTTTATTTGATTTACATATTTATTTAATCAGTTATGTGATTGATCAAATCTTTGCTCACTGATTCATACATAATTCTAATTCTGATAAAAACATAAAACAAAATATTGAATGTTATACATATTTTTATCTAGATATTTTTTTTACCAAAAACACTAATTTGTGATATTATAAGAAGTTGTTTCCGAGGAAAGTTTATTAGAAAATATTTTCAAAGTTATAGGTTAACACAGAGTATAGACATAATCATATCCGATAAAAAAAAAATTAACAAATATAGACCCCATTAATCACGATTATAGTTAAGTTGTGACAAAATGTTTTTCATTTTCATTTTGTATAGTTTGAAAGTTATGGTGTTTAGATTTTTCTCAATAGTTTTCCTTTTGTTATTTAAATATTGCTCTTATGAAATGTATGTTCAAACATTCCTTGATCTTTCTATAAATTAAGACTTAATTAAAAGTTCAATAAACCACGACAATTGTATGTAGCATTGTTCAATTATTAATTAATCTTTTTATTTTTTTTGCGAAATATTCAAAGGAAGAAATTGTACAACCGAATTCGTTAACATTTTTTTATTAATTTTTGTTAATTTCCCTTTGAAATAACCTACAAGTTTTTAATCCTTGATATGTACGATTTGTTTGTGCCGTTTGGGGTATATTTATCGTATGCGACGTTCGAATATCCGTTGTAGGATAACGTATTGTTTCCGGTGGTGATGTAGCAATACGAGCGCGATTTAAACGTGGTGAAGTTGTGACATTCATTATTAAATTTATTAACTTTTCAAATTTTTATTTCGGCTAAATTTGCTTTATTTTCTTCTCCAATTATTCCAACTTAACCCGATGAAATCAAACTAACAACTAAATATTTGTATCATAAAATTTTGTATTGCTTTTCTTCATCATACAAAACTTTTTTTCACGGCTTTTGCGAAAAAAAAAGATTAATACAATTATTTAGTATGAGCAAGAAATACTTTTATTATTGTATACCTTCGTCTATGCTATACTAAACTGGAGAGAAAAAAATATAAACAACAACAAATAGTTTTCCAATATTTATATAGTACGATTATGTCTTGTAGCTAGACAGCAAGACGAACGATTTTAAAGAAAACTAAATGTAGAATATAGAACAAGTCTATAAGTTTTCCAGCATGATATTTTCTAAAATGTTTACGTTAAAATTTTGTTATCATTTTTCTTGTTTATTTTTTGTTGAAAATAAAAAAAAATAATGTATACCATTTTCAATTACATATTATATCACAAATTAGACAGTATAATCTAAACTAAATTATATTATACACTCGATCATGGACTCGACTATATGGTTTATAGTATAGACTATAGACTGGTGTATAGTCTAGACAATAGAATGGTTTATAGTCTATACTATACTCTGGTTTATAGAATAGACTATAGACTGGTGTATAGTCTAGACAATAGACTGGTTTATAGTCTAGACTATAGACTGGTTTATAGTAGAGTACTCAGACAGAAAACTTTTTAAATACATTTGGAAACAGTGTAAATTCTGTGTATTTTGTTTAAAGATTTAATGAAAATTTAAACTTTATATATTTTCTGTTTATAGTTTTAATAAAAAATATTTTTGTTTTTAAAATATTTCCAAAACGGAACAACAACAGAACATTTTTTGAATTTAGATTGAAAAATGTGATTTCATGATGCTTTGTGATTATTTTGTGCTTTAAAGTCTTTATTATGATTAGTCCGCTAGATATCTTTACTGTTTTTATTGTTTACACCAATGGTGCAACATAAATATATTAATTTGAATTTATAAACTATGTATATCTAATACGAAGGCATTTACACCGTCCTATTTCTATTTGTGTAAACGATACACTTGATTTGGAAAATAAGCAATGACGTGTGTCTAGTTCTTGTATTTTTCATTTTAATTCCCTCACATTATTGATACATACATATATATAAAGAGAGAAAAAAAAAACATTTACAAATCGAAAATTTTGCACCCTGCAGCTTTATACTTAAATGATGAAAATTCTTTTCCTTGGGTTAATTTTAAACCCTGAAGTTTTTTTAATGAATTTTATTTAAAATAAAACTATTTTTCTTTTGGATAATTTTTATTAAAATAAATTCATATAATAAAGTTTATTATGTCTTTTTCTTATAATACAAAAATATTAGTTCAGGTGTACTTTTAATGATTTTTTTTTTATCAAAATGCTAAATACATAATGTAAACATAACCTAAAAATGGGTTTTCTGGATACTTAACAATTTAGAAAAAAAAACAAATATTTTTTTATTCATAAAATACTTTTGAATTTGTTATAGATTTTATAACAAAATAAATCTTAAATGCTAAAAAATAGTAGTACAAAACAATTTTTTTTTTTTTTTTTAAATAGTATCAATTTTGGCATCAATTTTTGTTGTTTTTTCGAAAAGTTTTTGGAAAACTAAGAGGTGTTTTAATACATATTGCTTAATATTTTTCTTGTTTATTTTTTTAAAATACCAATTTTATAAATATATAAAAATAATAAAATATATATAAGTATATAAAAAAATTGGGGAAGTTGTATAATCTATATAAGATCTCACTCTTTCTTTTAAATAATGAGGATTTAAATTTTTGTAGTGGCCTTAAAAAAAGTTTAACTTTTTTAAGTTTCTTATAGTGTTATGAGAAAAGAAGATTTTTTGTTTCTCTTACGTTTGTTTGAGGGAATTTTATAATGCTAAGCAATTTCTGATAAATTCCAAACATCATCTTCATCTTCTATATCAGCCTGTTGATTATTTCTATCCTCATTATTTGTCTGAGCCAATAATTGTTGCCTTAACGGACAACGATGTCAGTCATTGTACATGCCATCTACCAAGAAATCCATACGACGATAGTGACGTGTTGACCAACAATCACGGAAACGACGATAGGATGTTATAAGTATACCAATGACTAAAGGTATTATAAATATCATAGAGACTATGGGTAATATAAAGTCACGACCACGATGGAAAGAGCTATTATTAAATTCCTGAGAAGGCTGAGCATATGGACCATCGCCTAATGGTAGTTTCTTTAAGTCTGAAGATTGTAGTAAATTTTTCAAATCAGGATTGTCTTTTTCTAGATCGGGAAAATCTTGAATGCTGTAGGTGATAGGGGGTTTTTTAGGTTTTGGTGTTGTGGTAGTAGTTGTAGTTGTTGTTGTGACTGTAGTAGTTGTAGAAACAGTGGTGGTTAAAGTGGTAGTTGAAGTTGCGATGGAGGAAGCTGTGCTGGTGTTATTTGAAAGAACAGAACTATTGTTGTTTTTGGCTACAGAAGTTGCTGGAGTGGTTACTGCTGTAGAAACCTTTACTGTAGTTGAATTTGTTGCTAAAATAGGTATTGTTGTAGTTACTTTTGTGTTGTTGGTATTAACAGCTTCCGTAGCTTTTGTTGTTGCTATGGTGGTAGTAGCAGTAGTTGTTGTTGTTGCTGCGTTATCTTGTTTTGTTACTACTTCTGTATTATTCTTAGTATTTGTTTTCAATGTTTTATCTGTATTGTTATTATTACTACTTTGAGTAGATGATAGAATTGGCACTGAGGTTTTACTTTCAATATATTTCTCCGGAACTTTTCCTAAATTGTCCGTAATATTATTGGCAGGCACTTTAATATCTACTGTACCAGCTTCATTTAATACTTTCATCACCTGAGAAGCAGTAGTCACAGTTGTTGTGCCAGCACTCTGCTCTTTAGTAATATTATTACCGGTTCTTACTTCTCCCTTAGCTTTTTTCTCCAAACTATCATTATCCACTGGTGTAACTTTTCGTACCTTGGGTATATTGGAAGCTTCAGTGCCGTTAAGTTCGGCCAAAGTTTTATCCAAATTTAAACCTGTATTTACTGTAATATCTTTGTGTAGTTCAATTACTGTTTTATTTTCTTTGTTAACATCAATATTTGTAATATTATTTCCTGTAGTCATTAACTCTGCGTGGGTCGTTTTGTCGCAAGCCAAAACACTCAACGTCAACAGCACCAATTTAATCAATTTCATATTGTTTTCAGCTTTATTTTTGCAATGTTTTAAAATGTAATATTTTAATAGTTCATTATAGTTTCTTTTGTTTTAATTTGTAAACCCTTTTTGCGTATTATTAGTAATTTAATACTTTTCTCTTTTAAAGTTTTTATTTTGTATGTGAAAACATCTGACAACGTTGCAATTATTGTGCGTGTGTGTGTTGCAGAGACCTGCACCGAACAATTTCAACGGCTGCGGGTGCGGCTTTCGTAAGAACTATCGGCGGCTCAAAATCGTCTGTAAGCCGCCCAGAGCACACTAAACCAAAACAAAATCAGCTGGGACGACGATCATACCTGTTCAGTGTACCCTGAAGCCGCCTAAATGATGAACTTAACTGTCTATTTTATTGTTTTCGCAATTTTTTATATTTTCTTTTGCTTAAACAAGATCTTCAGCACACTTGATTTTTGAAAAATGTTGATAATAATTCTATACTTTAACTTGTGATTATAGAATTTTTGTCTGCTCTTTCTCGGTTTATGGGTTATGGGTCAGCAAGGTTTCAATATCTTTTCCTGAATATATTTATTAATAATTATTGGGTTTTAAATATGTATATAGCTGCCATTTAAAAGCACTTATAAATACCATTTAAATGATATAACATATTAATTAACTACTTTTTTATAAAATTCTTATTCAGAGAAATCGGTGTTCAAGATACCCAGAGGAGGAAGTCTTTATCCAGGAAAACCTTTATTAAGAGAGAAAAAATATTATAATTTCAAGTGTGCTGATAATCTTGATTTGTTCCTTTTTATAAATTGGTTTAATATTTCAATAATAACTTAAAGATAATTTTTAATAGATTCTTATGAACAAAATCAGACAAGTCGTTTTCGAGACATGTATACTTCAATATGAAATAGAGTTGATATATTGATTAGCAGCCCTATTAATAATAAAATTTTGAAATTAATAAAATGTTTATAGAAAAATACAAGAATAAAAACTTAATATTAATGTTAATTTGAATTGTTAAATATATTATAAATAAATGAAATAACATTTTCCATACAAATTTGATTAATAAATGGTTTATAAATTTTAATTTTTTTTATGAATAAGGCAGTAATTTAAAAAATATTTGCAACGAGAAACTATATAAATATATATATGAAATAAAAAATTCAGTTTTTCTTTTTTTATATGTTATTTATTTCTTCTTTGGTTTCAGTTTATTTTGTGTTTTTTTACTTTTAATTGGAGATCTTTCAAATTTCATTTCTTTATACGTGCCATGCAGTTTATCTAGCCAACCAAATACCCCATAGTTATAGTTAAATCTAAAAGAAAAATAAAAGAAGAGTTTACTGGGGTAAGTACTTATTTTGCATAATGGGATACTCTAAATTAGTCCCTTGATATAAGTATATATTTTTCTTATTTCCACACTTACTTGGCATGATGGTAATCATGGAACAAAACCGAATCCTTTGACAAGGGGAATGGAAAATAATAACCCGTATGATCAGTCATGGAATTTATTATAGCTATTATCGTAAAAGTCCATGAAACAACAACATGAACGTTAAGTAAACCCGTTAGCAGAGCGATAGGACCAAAATTACTTAAAACATATTCAACAGGATGACAATAAAATGTCATGGCAGCAATTGGTGCCGTCCATTCATGATGTTTCTTATGAAAATATTTATAGATCAAACGATGGTGTAACAAACGATGGATATAATAGAAAAGTCCCTCCTCTAGTACGGACATTATAGCCAATTGTATAATATATGTTTTTAAAGTGGGCAGCTGGCGTATTAGCTCTGGAGTCCAAGATTTAAATAAAACAATATTGCCAATATAGAGGCCTATAGTGTTGACAACAATTTGATTGAAGAGTACTTGTTTGATAGCCTGAAAAAAAATTTATCAGGGAATATATCACTTTGAGTTTTAGTAATGTGACTTTCTCAAGTCTTATTCATAATAAAAATTTATCAATGAAAGTTAGCGCACACAAAAATCCTGAACTTGTGATACAGAAGTAGTAAAAATTCGAATAATTTCCAATGAAACTTATTCATCGAATAGAATGTTTTATCTATCCACGATGTTATGCGAAATTTATTCTTTGGATATTTCTTTTTATCACTACAAGAAAAATAGATTTATAAAAATAAAGTAAATATTTTGAACTTTTATTGGAAGTTTGGAAGTAATTCAAAAGCAATTAACAAGAACATCTTAGCAATGATAATCATATGTTAAAAATAAAATTCTGTCGTTATTTTTCACCACATAGTACTTGTATTAATGACAACACAATGTTAAATTCATTACTTTTCCAGTTCCTTTTTTGCTGGGTTGTAACAAATATTTGAAAGAAAGATCTTTTGAATCAATTTTTATTTATATCTTTGAATATTGTTTATATTAATTCGTAAGCTTATAAAAACATATATGTACCTTTTGATACTTTGAAAGCTTAAAAATTACCTTATTTAATTTTACTGGGCTATGCTTTTGAATACTTTTTTAATGACTACGTTTAAAATTTTATAATGAATAAAATATTCAAATTTCTTTCTTTTTCTTTAACAAATATATTTAATATCTCTCCCTGATAAGAAATTGAACTTTAATACTCTCAAAATTCGCACAAGGCATTAAAAACACATTAATAAATAATTAAATTACCTTCCATAATTTTTCCTTTTCTACCGGTTCATTTTGTCCGGGTTGAATTTTATATTTTAAAATCCATTTTGGTTTATTGGTTACATCAAGGAACAGGAAAAATGCCGCATAACTCCAATATGTAAACATCATTACTAATGATGTACCCAAAATCCATATAATAGAAGGATCATCGGCTTTTAATAATATAAAAAACTGAATAAGATTTTTAAAATTGGATTTCCTTTATAACTTACTAGTTTTATCCAATAACTTATTCCATAGGCCTTGTGTCTGATGGCCCCACATTTTCCATTTCTCTTGTAAATGTTCGCTGAAATCCACTGTTGTCATTTTTATATTTCGTTTATCACTAATTCCTAATTTCTATTGTTCGAATGCTACGAGCAATAGTTTAATAGGCACACATTATATTTTAGTATATATACCTATTTATTTTTTATTGTGTTAAATCTTATCTCTTTTATTTTCTGGATTTATAATACTGTATTGGTTATTATCAGTCCGCGGTGGTTTTAGTTGACTGCATAAATACTTTAATCTTAATTATTGATAAGTAAATGGTAAATTTAGTTTAATTTTTTTTTTTTTTTTTGAGAGGTTTTGCAACATTTATGGTAAAAAATGTTGTAAACATAAAGGTTGGACGAATGCAAATTGATTAATCTGAATTGTTAGTTAAGCAAATTAAATTTAAATTAAAATTAAAAAAAAATCCAGCCAATTGTTTACTTAAGACATGTAATAATATAAAAGATTTGAATATTTCCCAGTAATTTATAT
>MINK01171951.1:0-37103 GCA_001735545.1 Phormia regina
TCGACGTTGACTTTAAATCGACTTAGAAAATTACAAAACTTTGTCAATATTGAGATTTGTAGTCAATATTGAAATCACAAATACCATTTCTGTTTTTTTACGTGACTTGCTGTTGACAACGACATACATAATAGGGGTTAAAGTTAATCAACCCTAATTAAGAGGAAAGGATCAAAATATATATCTAAATAAATTAATTTAATTATTATAATACAATTGTTTAAAGAGGTTCTTGTTAGAGTATTACCACTGTGCAATTATGATAGATTTGGGCTCGTTGTTGGTTGTCTTTATTGTTATTAGCGTTGTTAATAATTTGATTTTTTTGGTGGGACAAAGACCTTAGTAATGGGTCATCATAATTTATTAACTGAGTTCTTTGAGTTGTTGCTGTAGAAGTATTTGATTTAGCGACTGCACTATGGTTTCAAATCGATTTTTTGCCATAAATTAAATTAATAATGTCAGAGCTTTTAATTCCGGGACATTTTATGTCCATGGTATATAAATAAAACCAAAAAATAGTCAATTGTGGCACGCTCACACCCTTCGCCTACTAAAATGGAAGCATCCTAACTGGAATTAATTTATTTGAAATTTACATAGATGATAGAGAAAAAAATAAGATCAACTTGCTCGAGCTTATCGGATACCGCCCAAGCTTATCGGTTCTTGTCCAATTTTAAAAGGATTAAATTGGGGTCAAAAATTACCCATTTTTAATTTGTTTAACATATTAATACTGCTTAATATTGACATTCATACCAGATTGGAAATTTTATGTGTCCTGTTCAGTAAATTTTTGTTAGTATATTTAACTTTTCAACTCAAAATGTATATTTTCAGGGATATTAAGATGTATGTTTGAATTTTCCATAAGGTGTCAACCAAAAGCCCACAACGAAAGAACCGGTAAGCTTAGACATGCCGATCCTATATTTCTTTAATTTGTGAGTAAATTTTAAATAAATCTTTATTTTCTGTTAAGATACCTTATCTGTGAGTACTTATATTAACCTTGATCTGATTATAAATTACATAAAAATATTTGAATGGGTTTTTAGAAATTATTTGTGGCTTATTCTCAAAAACTTAAAACTAAAAAACTATATAAACATTATATGTTAAATGTGGACGTCCGACAGTATTTGATGGTATGGTAATGTAGTCATTTTTCTCATGATTAATAACCATATTTATCGAAACCGATCTAATTTTTTATATGTGAAAGAAAATTATATACATTTTGATTTTTTGTTAATATTCAGATTTTTATTGATTTTATGAAGAACCCAATCTATCAATTCATTATATTTGCGCCCGTTTGTTTTCCAAACCGAAAGCATTTCGGTACGGTTAATCAAAAATTGTGCTAATAAAATTACAATTGTGTTATTTTGCTGAAAAATGCTGGCAAGATATGAATATACAACCAAAATACACATTTTGACGAACACTTCCACATTTAAACTTCCATGCAAGTTGGTGCCCAAACACAACTCTTGGACCACGGAACTTATTGGTTATGTTGAGACTACACAATCACAATATCAAGAATTACGACAAGGACTCAACAAAAATACAAAAATAAACCATAAAATTACATACCTTGGGCTATATTTTCCATTAACTTTATTTTTTAAGGTTTTCTCGTTTTACAATTGAAATATTGTTTTAACGCTTATTTAGAACACATATTTAAAATTTTAACTTTGTTAGCCAAACAGATCAGTGGTGTTGCCAACTGTTTTTTTTTATATATGTTTTCCTGAGTGTTGCCATTAAGAAAATAAATTCGCTTTTAACAATTGAACATTTTTTTTCTTAATTTTTGCAAAAAAAAAATCGATTTGGTATCAACATGGAGTGTAGCATCAAAATTACAGTCGTTTAAATGTGTTTTGTTCGGTAGTTCGTTTATTTTAAGGGTTTATACTTGTGGTATTTGTTTTTATTGTAATCATTAAGATTTTTTGTTTTTAATTTCTTTACAAATATTTTATTATTTATTAATACTCAGCAAAAACTTGGTAATGGTATGTAGTTATGGATATAGTCACTTTTCAATGATAACAACATATTTTCTAGTGGGTAGTTGTTTTTTTATTTTTATCCCGTTATTGATTTGTTTTTAATAGTATAAGAGAAGTTGCTTCTTTTGAGAAAGAATTGCGATGGATGACAAAGCCCAGCATATTGAAGATCTGATGAAGCAAATGTCTGCGCATCTGCTTGATGTGAATGAAATTGTTTTCGATATAAGAAAGAAAAACTATTCTAATTAAGTTTTACTATCAGTTCATTACACATATTTTCGATATAAAATCGATTCGTTTTCGAAATCGTTTTCCATCACATAGCTAATAATGATTGATTTAAAGGAAACTATTTGTAAAGCTAGGCATTTAGTAACTAAAAACAACACATGTAAGACTCAAATTCGGTGTCTCTATTCGCTTCCTCAATAAATTTCCTAGGTTTAATATTTTTTTTCATATTAAATGATTAATAAATTATTTTATAAATAACAAACGTCAAATTCTTATCATGGTAAGAATTTATCACGTGTACACCAAATGTATTATTGCAGCATAACGTTTGGTCTACACGAAAGATTTTTCTCTCAAAATAAGGAATATTGAGGAATGTTGTCAATATTTAACGGTCATATTTGTTTTGTAAAATTTTATAAATTTTTTAGGTTATACAATTTTTCAGGTAAATGGTAGAGGAAATTAGCCCCATATTTTTTATAGGCAAGACATGAGGCTACAAAATTTAGTACTAGTCCAGTCACATATAGCCCGTGAATGCCGTTAAGTTTTTAAAAAATTATATTTTTTCAACTAACCTTCATAAAACTATGGAAATATGAGGGATAAGGAGTGGGTGTGGGAAGGGAAATTTGTATATTATATAACTATTGGTAATATAAAAAGTTTGTAAATCCAAGTTTATATAACAAAAGTTAGAAAAAAAATTAGAAAAAATGATAAAAGTTGAGAGAAACATTTCACACTTTTAACCTATTGATGAACAAATAAAAAATGTATTTCTATGAAATTTTGAGTAACTAACCTGCTCTACCTATAACTTGGAAAATTTTATAACCTAGAGACTCATCATGGAACCATATTTTGTTCTTTCTTTTGATACTCAATAAATTAAAAATGCACGTAATGGAAAAAACTGAAATGTTCCTGGTGATTGAGATGACTATACCTACAAATCTGCAATACGATTTTCCAAATACTTTTTAAGTGTTGACCAGTGTTAGTTGATAATTTGGAGTTTGTTATGATAAAAAAACTCTCGTGCGTTCTTAAGTCCCAACCATAGTATAATTAGAAAGTATACTCGTATGAACAGCTGTTTTACAATTTTTTCATTGATACATCTCGCCATTACTGTCAAAATTGTTTTTGTATTCCCCATGTAAATTTTTTTCGTGAGTATTTTAGTCTTCCTCTCCTTTTATTTCTCTCAATTTTCTGTTCATAGCATTTTGACATTGGTGCGCGGTAGTTTTACACTAACAAAATACAAGGAATTGTTGTTTTTGTAGATGTGTGAGTACTTTGTAATTATATTATGGTCCCGACTAGACTTTTTCTTGTTCACACAAGAATAAAACGTCAGCGCAATGCACACAATTTTATTTCATTTTGTTTTGAGTGGGTAAAATATTTGTCAAACAATTCATAATTTTTTGATTACTCTTAGTATCACATTCAGCGACTCCTCTTCCGTATAAAAATGACGTTTCATGATAGACACGGTTACTCGAACAATTGTTCGATCAACGGTTAGTGAGCATGAACAAGTTGCGCATGTCGCACAACATTTTGCTCAATGTGCGAAATTGAAATTAGAGTTCAAGTGAAATAAATGCTGATGAAGATCAAAGCGGATCAAAAATTGATGATTGGTAGAGGATTTTAAATAATTATATAGAAATAACAAACTTTTGGAACATTTATAAAACTAAATTTTATTTATTTAAGCAATATAAGTTATCGTTTCATGTAATTACACTTAATATTGAAGATTTTTTTAAAATATATTTTTTTTATACAATGTGACCTCATTATACCCACATAGGGTGATGTAGGGTATAATAATTAAAATAAGATGATTAGTAAAATGCTGGTAAAGTTGATAATCCTAATTAAGATCCAAAATATTTGTATATATTTCTAAAACTAAATTTAATATTAGTTTTAACACAAATTTGCTAAAAAATAATGTATTTCATATAAATATGTACATATTTTTCTTTAATATTTTGGACAAGTGTGTAAAAATATATATTACCATTTTTATTTATATCTTAGGTGGGTTTTTGTAGTAAAGACTTGGTTTAAAGATTTATATTTCTTTTTAGTAATTCTAATTTAAAACATGGCTTACACATTATTTTTAAAAGTTATACATTTAATTATAATTACATTTAAATGTTTGCGATGGATCATCTTTGAAAACAAAATTTTTGTGATATATTATAAAATTTATTTTGAAATCTTTTCGTTCTTTAAAGGAACACCTTCCTCTGCATGCACATCCGAAACTTTTTTACGCTCTGGTGGATTATTCCAGGATTGCAGTTCACCAGTACCTAAAACTATATACACTAAAGCACCAGAAATGTAAGTAGCAGCCAAAATCCAAAATACAATTTGCCATTGATGATAGGATTTCTGTAACAAAACAAAAATAATAATTTATATTAATCAAGTGTTTGTTTTTTATTTGTTTCTGACGTAATCACGCCTAAACCGATAAAGATTCAAACAATTTAAGAAATTCCTTTTAAAAAATTGAATCATTTTGAGGAGGATTTTTCCAGTTCAAAAAGATAAACTTTTTTGGAAAGTTTTAAACTTTTTTCATGAAACTTACATCTTCATATGTTAAAGCTCCTACCATCCAAGTTGATAGAAAACCTCCAAACGACGATAGAGTATTAGCTAAACCAAAAATGGTTCCACTGAAGTTGGGCGCAATATCCAAACCATTGCCTAGATATCCGGGAGTAACGGCGCCATGTGTGAATAACGCTAATGTAAATATCGTAACTGACCACCCAGCTTCACTGCCTAAAAATACTTGAGCCACCATCAAAAGACCAGGGGTTGTAAGAGCTTAAAAAAATAAAATAAATAAAAAGTTTTCATAAGTTTTTTTATCGTATAAATTCGATCGACTTTGTTTTTGCTTCTTCAGATTTCGTCCAAATTTAAGTTGAGATATATGAAAATTACAATCGAAAAACAATTCCAATTTGAAAACTTATAGCCAGTTTCTTTATGTCGAATGAATGCTATCTTTCTCCTTCTAAGCGAACAATGGGTCGACCGAAAAGTTGGGTTTCTTTATGTCGAACGATATGAACAAAAATGTCAAAATCAGTTATTGCTAGTTTCATTTTTAAATAAAATATTAGAAATTTACCAACCCGGACACTGCAAATGTATCACAATCGCTAGTTAATGAATTTGATATACATACACTGTATCGATAAATGAAGCTATGAATTTTTAATAACAATTTTCTTGAATTTCTTCAGATTTTTTTATTTTTATTTGTAATATTAATGTAAAAAAATTGTATTTATGTTTAATCAAATTGGAAGTAGCTTTACGAACAACAATTACTCTGAAAAAAGAATGTAGTAAAAACAATGTAAAAAGAAGTAAATCTACCTGAACTAAAGCTTAGCATATAGAGAAACACAAAATAATTCGAATTCATTTGCTTAGATTACGTTCACATAGATTTCCGTTTGGGATTCTAGATTTCCAAAGCTTTCGTTCGCATGGAGTTACGTCTTTTCGTATACTTTTGTCTTAATTTTCTCTTAGAGTAACTTTTTCAAATGTAGATACAAGCAAGTAAATTACAAAATAAAACAATTAGAAACCAAGAATTATGTTAAGATTTCTTTATAAACTGTTTTTAGATAAAAATTCGTCATGAAAACGAATAAATTTAGCAAAATTTGCAATTACCTGGTGAGTATTTTTTCTATTTTTCATTAAAAAATTCAGCCAGTCGAAAGCTGTTGTTACCGACAATTTACTAAAATCAAATAGATAAAATATTTTTCACGTATGAAGATTTTCGTCACATTTAAAAGAAGCAAATAACACAAAGCTGTGTTCCAACGTTTGAATTTACATTTAATAAGATGATTTGCCAATGCTGTTTTTTATTTTTATTTTCAATATATTTATGTAATTATATCTTACATTCATATTGAAAGTATTCATGCGTAAGGGCAATAGAAATTGTTTCATTCTGAAATTTAGTAAGAATACACTTAACATCTACCATATTCATGTTTATTTATTTATTTTTTTTTTTTTCTTCTAAGATTTAGTTTTGAATTACTTTTGGGATCATTCAACAGAACAGAACCACTTTTTAATAAAATTATGTACATATTCTGCAAGATGACATCTAATTGGTGCAAATTTCTAAAAAAATCTTGTCTTGCAAAATTATCAATAAAACAAAATTTAAGCAACATTTTTGTAAAAGTCCTAAAATTTTCATTAAGTATAATTTAATAATATATATGAAAGAAATTTTAATTTTTATGAAAAAAGTTTGGCAAAAGTCATGTTCATGGCGTTTGCTTTGTTTGGCGGTACCAAAGCAGTGTTTGTGGACTATAATTACACACCAGCAGAATGGAATACTTATTTTCTGTGCCGCTATACACTTCATCCGCCTTCGTGGTGTCTAATCCATTTGGGTTTAGTTGAAACCTAAACAGAATAAGAGTAGTTAAAGGCTGATATAAACTTTAAGATCTAATTTTAAAAAAAATCTGTAAGAACAAATAGTGATATTGTTCAATATATTTAATACAAATCATAAGTAATTTTTTTATATAGCATATTCCTAACAAAGTGAAAAAATATTTGTTTTTTTTTTTACAAAATCCAGCTTTTTTATCCTGAATGTCCAGCTTTTTATGAATCTGGATCTGGCAACCTTAATCCCAGTACAGAGTACATATTTAATCCCACTTAATTCAGTTCGTGCATAATGTGAAAAAAGTAGGTATTATAGGACCATAATGAACTAAAAAACGCACCAACGATGGAATATACCACATTCCAATTGACCATGATATTCATTAATGAATTTATTTTATGAAAAAAGTTCCACAAGCAGTTATATATACCAGCTGTTATATAGTTTTTCAAATACCAAAATTTTGCAATTTTCCTTAGCAGTTACATAGATGTAAAAAGAATTTCTTGACACCAACATATTTGGGCTTTTTAAGTTTTTGTTCTATTTTTAATAGTTTAAATCATGAAATAATATGTTTTTTGTTATATAATAAATATATTAATTAACAAATTCGTATTAAAAAATATTACATTTGCTAAAAATTATGTACTTTTTTAAAGCCAAACTTTGAAAAAATCTTGTTTTCTTTTAAATGTAAAAACAGAGGGTAAAATACAAGAAACAAACACGAGTTCCCAACTGAGAACTTGTTCTCGTCGTTGATACTCACCGAAAGCCGTAAAAATTTTCCTGGTTGCTGTTGTACTTAATGTACCCCTTTTGCGCAGATAATCGGCAAAAACTGATGAACTCAAAGCCATGACATATTTACCAAGATAAGGAAGAGATGAAAAAAGGCCATTCTGAAAATGATATGTTATTAATTTTTTACCTACATAACTACTTCTGCTCAATTCAGACTCACCTTTTTAATGTCGAATTGTAATATTTGTTTCATGAATGTGGGTAATTGATTAATAACGGTAAAGAAACCAAACACTGATAAGCCATGAGTTATAATAATAGCCCAGACGGCGGAAGAGCTCAACAAATCACCCCATGGTACATAACTGGGACGTTTTTTTGAGGTAGTTGTACCAATGGCTTCTTCAATTTCTCTCCTTTCCTCGGCAGAGATACGGGGATGGGTAGCTGGAGTTTCGTAAACAAAAGTAAACCAGCAAATCGACCACAAAAGACCAATGGCACCTAAAAATATGGTATTAATTGTTTTATTTTTTCTTTCTAGCCAAAGCATTCTAACTACTAATATGTTATATATAAAGAGTAGTTTTTTTTATGGAAACTATAAATATTTGTAAAAAAAAAATTATAAAAATGGCAATTTTCTTACGAATGTTCCTCCGATTTTGCTAATATTTTGCATACGTATACCCTATAGCCATTTAAATTTCTTCATTTTTATTTTGAAAATTCCTTACTTTTTTTGGTAATCTACTAACAATTAAACTTTATATTAACCCTTTCACACATGAATTTAGCTGTAGCTACCGAGAGAATCACTTATTATTTTTATATAAAAATTAAGAGCGGCAATTCCCGCCTTTATATCGTTTAAACATTTTTTTTAACTGTGGATCAATTGACGGGAATTTTTTTAGTGAATGACGGGAATTCCCGCATTAAAGCCGAAAGGGTTAGAGGATATAATATATTTTATTCATAAATAATTTATATATTGATTAACACAACAATAGTAACAAAATCAACATACAGTCATAGTCATGTATATTTACACTTTTTAAGTTTGGAAAAGACTTCAAATATTTGTGTTTTTATAAAATATTTCGAAAAAGTTCTTTTGTTGTTGTAAAGCCTCTGAAGTGTTCCGAAAAAAATCGCAGTATTTACTTCTGATATAAGAGAAATATTCGTGTACATTTTTTATTTCAAAAGTATTTACACACATACATTTTACTCCATAATTATTTACACAGCTTTAAAAGTCAATTCTTTTATGCTTAATTATGCTTAATGATGGTCTCAAATCGTATATATAAGTAAAATAAAAAATCTCGTGATATAAAGTCAACTTTAATAGCTCGCAAAATTCTGAAAATAGTGGCAAAAATTATGAAAAAATCATAAAAAGGCAAGATAACATTTAAATGAAGATTTAAAATGGTACATCGTCATTATGGCCTGGAAAAAGTAATGAGAATTATTAAAAGATGCTACAGTCATCAGTTAAAACTGGAAAATGAAAATAATTTCAAAAATTTCAGTATAATATTTGGAAACTTTCATTTTCTGTAAAGGTGTTCGCATTACAGAAAGTGAAATTCCTTATTTGCACAACCGTTTTTGTATAATATAAAATACGATATGTAAATATGTATTTCCAGACTACATAATTATTTATTTTACTATTGTATTGAATTTTCTATGTAATTAAAATAAATCAAATTTTTGTATTATTTTTTTGTAACCAATAAATTCTTAAATATCATACATTTTCTGAACAAATAGATTACTATTTAGAAATTTGCAAATAATCAAAACGATGGTAAATTAAAAAAAAAATTACGATAAATTTCTTTCAAATGATTTTATAATAAAGGGCATTCTTTTTTTAAAGATTGTGTACCATATTAAACTTTTAAATGTTGTCTAGGCACTTGATGATTTTATCATAATTTTTGCGAGCGCGATTCTTCAAGAAATTACCACAATACACTTCAGGCCTTACAACAACAAAAGATCTTTTCCGAAATATTTTATAACACAAATATTTGACTTTTTCCCAATGGTCAAAAAATTTTAAAAAGTGTAAATATATATGACTATGACTGTATATAAAAATAATCTAGAACATACAAATTGTACGCCTATCACTCAATATGCTTGTAGTAATATTGCAATAATAATTTACATAATAATATATTGGAAAGACTAATTCATAACTTAATTTTCACAATGATTATCAATATTAAATAATAATTATTTATAAACTCAATTAATTGCAGTTAAACTATGATAGTAACTAAACTAAATTTCAGATTTGAACACAAAATGCAATCATAAAAAAACCAATACTTGAATGCTAAGCGTTACAGCAATAAAAAAGAAAGTAATAATCCCATAACTCCACCAAATAACTCAAACCTAATTAAAAAAAATATCCAATCCAATAGCTCATACCCAATCTAATCATAACTGTATCAAAAAATAACCTGTGAAATTCAAAATATCTGAGAGGAATACCCAATTGCATGTAAATCCCAATCCAAACCCAATACCATAAAATTTTTACTATTAGGTCACCTCACTAAAAAAATTGCATATCCTAGAACAAACAAAAATCCCTAATTGCAATATCAAGATACAAAACAACAATCAATTCATCTCATACCGAATAAAACTTCAAAGTAGTGACTAAACGGTATCATGATTAATACACAACAATACAGCAAGAAAAACAGCTCATCAAGGAATACAGAATATATCCGAAGGAAGTATTAAAGTCAGCTGACAATTCAAAAGAAAAGCTAATGTATCACATTCAATCATATTTCAAGTAAGAATTAACAATACATAACGAGAACTTAATAAACATGCGGAAAAGAAATACAAAACACACACAGAAAACGCAACCAAGAAACATACTCACAAAAATAAAGCAATTAATTAGATAATCATTCGATAATAATCAAGTTAACAAAATCAGAATTAAAGAAAATGAAAAAGTAAATTGCATGTAACAATCTTTAATAATAAGTCAATAGCATTATCAGTGCCAATTAAAAAATTTTTAATATCAATGACAGGAATAATTAAAATAATCCTAATTACACTAACTATCTCCATAATAAGTCATACAAAACATTGTTATCTGCAATATCTCTAGTCCAAATAATGGTTTTCTCACATCTAGAAGAAAATGAATGTGAGAAACCCGTTTTTTTATTAATTATAAAAGTCAATAGCAGTATAAATAAATAAATAAATAAATAAATAAAAATCAATAGCAGTATAAATTACCAACTCCGAAATCAACTGACCATTAACATCAACAATAAGCATTACATGTACTAGCCAACAAAATTAAAACCACCTCACCTTGTCATATTAAAAAGGATGCCGTTAAGTAGCAAAAAAAAAAAGATAATTATTTTCTTTACATTAAACCGCTTGTTATTTTTAAAGTAATATCTTTTCATAACAAATTTTAAAGTCCTCAGTTCTAAGATAATTCCAAACAAAATAAATTTAAGTAATAACCAAATACGATTTTTAATCATTTCTTTCCAACAAGAGAATTGAATTGAAGTAATAATACATGCTAATATAATATATGCGATATTACAGGCAGAAAATATTAACCATTTTGCTTATATAAATCTTATAAGATATAATTAGTGTTAATTAGCCATTGAGTAAATAGGTATAAATATTTAAAAAAGAAAATTATTTATCAGGTAAAGTCAGTTCTACAACAATACGAAAACAACAGACACTTTTCAAATTTTTTGCCGGTTAGTTATTAGAAACAAAGCGAATTTATAAAAATAACAAAAATAAAGTAAACATAAGAGAACCAATCCGAAGTAAAATTGTCAGCGGATGCAAAATTTTGTAAAAATCCAGAGTGATATCGGCGACAACTTTTTTCAGCTCTAAATGTTTTTTGTATTACTTTACACAAATTAAGTACATTTTGTTATGTATATTACTAAAAATTAATAATTCCGATTCATCGATCATTCATCAGTTGATTAACTATAAGTATTTCATATTAATTTTAAGCCACAGAAGAAATAAAATTACATATTGCCTTGGTAATTGATAAACTGTCAGTGCAGATGACAGTTTTTTTGATTATTTTCAAAAGCAATTAAAATAGCATTGATTTGTAATGTCGCGTCTGCAGTGAAAATAGAAGTATACTCAAGAAATAATTTTCCTATCAACAATTGCGTAGGATGAAACATCATCTATTTTAGAACCATCTATAAAATAAAAATTCCAGCATAAATACATGACCTGATCGATTGATGATATGTACTCTTAATAAGGTTCGTATTGACTTTGTAATTAATGAGACTTCTCTATTAATATTTATATCCTATGGTCTTTTATGGAGATATGTTACTAAGTCCGAGGTTATAGGTAATTTTTTAAAGTTTTGCAGGCATCAATCTTGTTTCTCCTTAATAACGAAATCCTTTATTCCAGCAAGATCATTCGTATTTTTCTTTAGCGAAGATTGTGGAAATCACTCATTCCTTATTGACTTTGTAATTAATGAGGCTTCTCTATTAATATTTATACCCTTAGTTCTTTTATGAAGTTCATCATCAACAATATTTGAAAATTTATTCCAATCAGATTATTTTTCTGATCAATTTTGATTATAATCGAGAAGTGGTCACCCTTATACATTTCCTGTGTGATATTCCATGTTTTTGAACCTAACAAAGACATGGAGCGTAATAATATGTCAATGTGTGTCAATGAACCGTGTGTTTATAAATATGTCGGACGGCCGTCGTTTAAGATGTAAAGATCTGATGATAGGATTACATTTTCCAATATATAACCTCTATGGTTATTACTTTGAGATCCCCAGGCAAAAAATGTATGTGTCAAATTTCAAATATGAGTATCAGAAGAATTAAAAATAAAATTTTTAAACGAAAATATATTTTATAGTTACATAATTTTTTATTAGAAGCCTATGTTTTTTTAACTGTAGTCAAAATGTTCAGATTAGGAGTTATATTTTAATGAAACTACGGCTGAAGTACTCGATAGACGACTTTTTTCTTAAGATTATCTTAATAACAGGGCTATAATTGTTTTGATATTTTAGTATAACATTTAATCTGAATATAATCATGTATAATTTGGTATTGCTATAGCTGCTAATGCTCTTTAACTGTAATTTAGCAGTAAATATTTAAATATTCAAATTTCATAACTTTAGTTTTACATTAATTAAAAAATAATTAATTATCAAATATTTTAATTTCGGTACTTTAAGGATAAGAAGAAGTATTACTTGAAATGTATTCTGATACCGAAAATTATTTTCATTTTCCATTACTCGTCTATTTCATTTGATGAAGAATTATATAAATTTCGACGAAATCAAAAATCAATAAGAAACTGATTTTTTTAATTTTGGTGATATTGCATTACGTTTCTGTTGTATATTGTTATGTTGATTATTCGAATTTTCTGTTTTTACTATTTCGGAATATGTTTGTTGGATATTAGGTTATGTGCTTGTTATAGTGTTAATTTCGGATTTACGTTTAAAGCATTTGTTCTTTGTTTGTGGCGACATCGGATTGGATTTGGGAGATAACTTTTTACCTTTATTTTATACCAGGCTACACCAATAAGTTAAATTATATAGATTAAATGTGAGCACCACATTACCATTAAGTTAAATTGGTCCATCATCCGTCTTTATTGTATACAAATAAACCGAAGCTACACCTTGAGATTTAATTTCATTAACTATTCCCTCTTCTGGTACATCTTTCAAAAAAAGGACAATGACCTGATTGTGGACCCAAATTAATAAGTGCCATTTCTCAGTCACCTAATATGACGAAACTATTTGATGAAACTTTCGGTGGCCGGGGGACCGTTTTTTAAATAGTTGCTGCTTTACTTTATATATGTATCTAACTGTCCCTCAAAAAAAAAAATGAAAAAACTTCCTCAGAATAAACACGTTCGTTCTCCTCGAGTGATAATCGTTGACTGTACCAAAATTATATTCAAAAGATTTTATAATAATTTGCAGCAGTCGTTTTCAAGCCAATGTAAAAAAAAAAATAAATAAAGTTCGACCATCCTTCGAAAGAAGGGAAATCTTTAAATTGAATTTTTTCGATTAATTGTTATTATTTACTCGAAAATCTAAATTTAAATTCAATTTGAATATTATTTGCATTTAATTTTTTTCGATTAAATAATATTCGTTTGATTATTCTAACTACCTCATTTAAATGCAAACGCGTCTTATGATTACTCACCAGTTAAATAGAAAACACTAGCCCAACCTGCTACAGAAATGAGATAACCACAAATAGGCATAGTTATAGCTGCACCCAAAGATGAAGCTGCAAATACATAATACCCACAAACATTAAGATACATGTTGAAGTATAATGAATTTTAAATATACTAACCCATCATATTGGACATAAATTTCGATCTCTCCATTGGTGGTATCCATACTGCAGCTAAAGGATGTATCGCCGGCCAAGAAGCACCCAACATAAATCCCAAAACCACACGCACTATTATCAGCACTACATAATTTAAATGAGCTGCCAGTGGTGTTATAAGAGTCAATAAACTAGCCCACAACATTGAATGACCAAATACACGCCGACCACCAATCAATTCTGCCAAACGACCACCTGGCAACTCTGTTAGTATGTAACCCCAGAAAAAGCAACCAAGAACAAAGTTTTGTTGATATGAGTCCCATGGAAATTTGTCATCATATTTATCATCTCCCCTACTTAGAACATCATCTTTTGATATAGTTGCATTTTCAGAAAACGTTGCTGTGGTGTTAATTGCACTATCAGAGGTTGTGTGATTTTCAGGTTGTACCATTTCCACAATGGCGATAGTTAGATTTACACGTAAGGCATAGTTTAGCATAAAGCCGAACATTGTTAAAATATTTAAGACCTGACGACATGATAACAAATCTGAAAGTAAATAACAACAATATTTTTTTTTTAGTTTTTTTGTAAAGTTATTTTCGAAACTTTACTTCATTTAAATGTTGATAACGATATTAGAATTAAAATGTTGTAATGATATTAGAATTAAATACTTATTTTCGCATAAGTATGAAGATTGTTAAACACACGATATTTTTCCATTGACCTGATATTTTATTGTATTTGTTTTAATGTACAAATTTAATTATTAAAATGAAAACAGATGGACAACAAACGGCGTTCGATGGTAATTAAATGAAATTTGGCAGATAGGTTTACTTTGGCAAAACCTCGAACGCTACTGAAATTAATCATTATAGAGGAATAGAGCTCTAAAGCTAACTAATTACTTCTTTATGCCAATTTTTCAATAAAATTCGACAAATAAGGTCGACAGTTACACATAGCTTACATATAAGACCCACTTTCGAACTTTACTTTATTTCGCATAATCGTACATAAATAACTTCATCATGGTAATATTTGACACAAATAATTTTAATATAAGGAACAATCAAATTAACTTATTTCATAAGTAAGGAGCGCGTCAAAATTATATTGTGACTTTTCTTTGCACCGTGTATTATAAACTGCAAGGGATATTAGATGGTACTGCTGGTAAAATATTTATTAATAAACGGTGTTGCTACATACACATTTTGGAATTATTTATTTGAAAACTGATCTCTTTGTAAACAAAAATGTTGAAAATGTGAACTTTCCAATGTGTTAAAATTATAAGGTCAATTCATTTCCTTTCCCCTAAATAATATTTTTTACAATTTATTTCTTGACTATCTTTATTTTAAAAATTTGTAGAAGTGATTAGGAAGTTAATCATTGTAATTCTAGAAGTGTTCCTAGGAATTCATCCCGCCCAGCTGTAAAATCAAACTATTACAAAGGATTTTCAACTTTACTTATACACTTTCCCATTTTACCGATAGTGTAATATGTGCTTAAAGTGTGTTTCCATATTCTTAGATTTATGGTAATATAGTTTTTTTCAAGCTACTCAAATTCAAACTGTCACAACAATCATTATTGTAATGCTTGATATGTTTGTGTATTGTTTATGAACTGATTTGAATAGTTCAACATTTTAAAAAAATATTTATAACACATTTTTTCAAAAATGAATACCGTAGCTTCCAATAAACCGATTAAGTTTATTTCATTTTTTTATTTTCGATGTTAAAGTTTATTCAAAGTATATTTTTGAATAGAAAAATATTTTTTCATATGTGAATACTACAAACATTTTAATTCAAATATAAATTGTTTATAATATTGTAAAGTATAAAATTCTTTTAATATACAACAATTTTATAAATATTAGCTTTCACCAAAGCATACGGTTGAAAAGCCTGTTGCGAATTTTAAAAAATAATTTATGTTGAAATTTTTAATGATTTTTCACTATGGCAGCGTATAATTTAAACTAATATTATGCGAGCTTCCTTTCTAAAAAAGAGCATTTACCTCCATGAACGCCCACTTTTTCATCAAATAATAGAAAATTGTTTTATAAAAACATTATACGCACATGCTACATGTCAAAAATGAAAAACTCTCAGCCTTTCTAAAATAAAATCTATTTATTTGGCAAGATGACAAAAATATTTTTAGAAAAATAAGGCAAAACATATGGAATAAAGAAATTATTCAAAACGAAATTTAAAGTGCCCTACAATATTTGGAATTCAGTTAAAAATGGAAGAGCTTACAGATTAATGAATAAAAAATGTTGCTATCAATATTTTTAATATATTTTTTCAAAATCAAACTGTTAGTAAATAGTACATCTTTGACAGCACAAATATACCCTGTCAGACAAAATAAATTCGGGTTTTTTACTCATGTTATATAATTACAATAATTGTGAATTTTAAAAATCAAACTGATTAATAGTAATTAATTCATCATAGACAGCACAAATATACACTATCGGATCAAATAAAGTCGGGGTTTTTACTTATATAATTCAATATAATTGTCTTCCAATTGTATTATGGGTAACTTTTTTGGTGTCCAGGTATTTGTCGCTTTATGTTGTTTATGTTAATGGACAAAAGAAGTTTTTTAATTCAGATTCAAAAGATTTTGAAATTTATCTCATTTTACATAAAAAATTCCCTGTCTCATATATGTTATCACACTTATTTAATTTTAAGTCTACTATTTGCTTCCTTCAGTATTTTTCTGATCATAGATTGTGATATCACACCTCATGGTTTCCCATTTTTTTATCTTCTCATATTCAATTCTATGCTGCGTAAATTATTGCAAATATTTAACACACGTTTTATTTCTGTTGTGGAACGTGGAAAGTTTTGACACAGAATTGGCGCCGGAATCATATGAACTTTATTCATGTTTATCATGCTAAAAAAGTGAGTACTTTTTATATTAGATTTTCTGTGTTATATTTACTATTGTTTACGCCTGTCTTTTAAAAGAAAGCGAATATTATTTTTCTTTTGAAGGTCAATACATATTATTTGTTTGTGTATGTGTTGAAATAAAAAAATAAATTTTATAAAATAAGTATAGGAAAAATATATCAACAATTTCTCTAAAGAACGGCCAAAACATTTTTTATACATATCGTCACCAAAAATGCAAAAGATTGTAGTCACACTTCAACTTTTTTCAGCAGAATTTATGATAAAATGGCATTTAATTTGAGTTAATAAAAAATTCAAAATGTTAATACCAATGAACTGGTACTATGATTTCTGATTATGATTATCCGTAATGGTCAAGACCAGAAGCATTACGGACAACCGATTTTCACGGTTAATCGATTAACAATTTTGATTATACGGTTTTTATTATTATATTTATATTTTTATTATTTAACAAGTGAACATTGGTGTACATACATACATATTTACATAAAAAAATTAATTCAAGAAGTTTATGTACATATAAACTTGAACGCTGTAATTCCGAAACATCCAGGGCTATCCGGGAAATTACTCTCTGCACAAAACTTAAAAAACTTGTCTTCGTTTTTTATAAACGCTCTGAATCCTAACTTCGTATTTTTGAGCTAGCATTTTAAAACTCACTCAATTTTTTAAATGCTCGTTAATTATTTTCACTTTATCTTCAATATCTGAAGCGTTTCTTTGTCATTTTCCACTGGAAACTATCTAACCACCTGCACTCTCAAATTTCAAAATTAAACTATTTTTTGAACTCTGTTATATCTTCTCAGATATGATAATTTAATATTTTCTTTATATGGGAGGTGCCACGTCCACTATTACTAGTGTACCAATTTTTTTCCAAAATATTCATGTTGAAGCTAATGCTAGCCGTACAAAATTTGAGCTCTCTTACTTTTATAGTTTCCCAGATATACAAATTTTGGTATTAACTTTATATGAGTGATAACATGCATAGTTCCAACTTTGACCCTGATTGAATTTTTCTAGATAGCTGCCCTTCGTTCCGATGCAGGAATTTTTAACAGGAGTTTGTAACTGTTAAACATTGGAGATAACAAAACAATACAAATGAAATGTTTATTAATAAAGTGGATAAAACAAAAAATAAAAAATAATAATAAAAAATAACAAATGATGTAACAAATGTTCACGTTTCTACAGAATAAATGATATAATTGGAAATATCTGGATAATATCGGTTAATGCCGCCGTTACTAAATCAAACTTGATGACATTGTTCATTATTTATATACAAACTTCATGACAAACAATTAATTAAAAAAATCCAATACCGAACAGGAAACAGAAAATAATTAATAGTTAATTTAAAAATTACGTTGCAATTTGTGAAAAGAAAAATATTTTCAAAATTTAAATTGTAATTAAAACAATAAGATAATGTTAATAAAAAACTAATAAATATCAATAATCTTTATGTATATTTTACGACAATGGCTCTCAATAACAGAGTTCTCATATAACAAAAAGATTCATAACAACCAAATACAATATATTTGTTTACACACATTTAAAAAGAATTACAAATAAATAAAATTACTATTAAATTTTTAAAATACAATCTTTATATGCACTTTATTAACTTAAAGAACCCGTTTTCGACTGAATGTTTATACTTGTTATTCTGGAAAATGTGTGAGAGAGTCTCCTTCAATTTAAATTTGAAAAGACGAGCCCCCAGTTTATGAACATACATATGTACGTATGTTCGTATTGTATTTGTTTGTTTACACATTATTTGTGTTGTTTTCTTCTCAGTTCATTTGCTGAGCTTATATGTACATTAAAGAGCTTCTCGAAAAAAGTTGCAAATGTACCCTTCTAGAAATGAAGATTAGTAAGTTTTTATATGATGGTCACGTGAGTGAAATAACTGAGTCGAAATACGTTGAAGATTGGTTTGTAACATATCAGTCTTTAATTTTAAGAAGGTACATTTGCAACGTTTTTTGTCCACATATAAATTAATCAGTCTTATCTTCAGTACTTACATATGTCAGGTTTATTTTGAAAGTGGTCTAAGTCAATTTACCAAAAAATCTAGATTGACATTTCAATTGATTTTCACAAATGTAAATTCGTAAATCTATCTCAACATTTCCAATATTTTAAACCGCATCTGCACGTGTGCTTTAATGTATATTGTTTCAGTTGCAAACTTTTATTTCCTGGACTTGATTTTCTTCTTTTAGGAACTTTGTTTTACTAATTTGGAAAGTGACCTTCATCCAGTTGAGGTCCTAGAAAACATATTTGTTGACATAAATTGGGCTGATAAATTTTACACATTTAAAAACTAAAAAACACCCGATGTTTATATCATTTGTTACCAATATTTTTAAATTTATCAAAACTGTAACTTTTAAATATCTCAACTTAAAGATAAATGCATAAAATAATTTTGGACATATAGACCAACCATAGTATTGTAACATGATGAAGCCAAATCATAATATGGTAAAATCGGATGAATATATAATATATAATCTGGTTAAAACTTTCTAAAACTAGATCAGAACATATGAAAAATATGAACAACTGGGTTATTTTTTTATTGTAATATTTATATTAAAATTTTATTAAAAATATGCATTAATTTTTAATTAGATTTCCTTCGTGCAAACAGAACCACCCCAATGTAAATAAATACTTACTGCAACAAACAAGTTATTTCTAGTTAAAACATTTCAACAATTTAAGGTCAATTTTTTTCATTTAAATTTTATAATAAATACACACATGTATGTACATGTGTATATGCATATCGTATTTGTTCGGAATTCGTAATGAAAATTTTTTATAATATTAAATTGTTGTAAATTGGAAAAAATTTACAATACCCGCAATATTTGTAGCAAAACAATTTAAAAACTACATTTTGTGTATTAGTCGAAGAACAAATATAAAAATTTTGATCAAAACAAATTTCTAAGTACTAAACCTCTGATCCACTTTTGTTAATTGAATCTAGTTTTTACGATAAATCGCGATTTGTAAGTTGCACTATATATTGAAAACATAAAAATAGCAATAAAAACTGTAAAATAACCAACATTTTCCAAGTTATAATGAAAATAATTTTTTCACATCTTTTGAAGTATCGTGAGTACATACAAATAATTTTACACAAAAATATCCGCTTCTTCATTATTTATCATTTTAATTATTTGAAAAGTTTTCTTGCCACTTTCTCTTTTTATTGTTCAAAATATGTTTTTTTTTTTTTTTTAAATTACTAATGATAACTTTAGCTATATTTTTAAAACCCGTTAGGAGGTATAATTTTTTATCTGGGTGGAGTGGAATTTTTTAAGAAATAGTTATTGATTATATACTCAATCCACCGTTCATTTCTTAAGAAGGTTTTAACATTGAGTTCAAGAAAATATTAAACCTAATCATTATTATTATTTTATTTTTCTTTTTTTTTTTGACAATTTCCGTCCATTAGCCATTATTAAACCCATATAATTTGCCAACTATTTGTGCTCTATTTAATTTTTAAATTTTCCTTACTTAATTACCTCTAAGCTTACTAAAATCGTGGTCAGTGTTAAATCCTGTCAGTGAACTCAAATTGTTTATGATTATTAAAATTTAAAGATGATTTTTTCCTTTTTTATTTATATATATACATATATTACACATTATATATTTCAGTTTCTATGAAGCTACCAATGCACATATGGAGAATTGAACCAATTGCATAATATTTGGACGTTGCAATAACTTCCAATTTTTTATTATATGTAGTTAAGAGTAAGTTGCTAAATTAACGTTTTTACATTCAAATATTCATGGAATCGTACGTATACTTTTACAATCCAGGAAAAAAATGTTTACATAGTTCCACAACTAGTACTAATTCTAGTTTGGCGTTACGACCATTGTATTATAATTTTATCTCCAAAGAACATTTGCAACTGTTTTCGTAAATCATTTTTGTCACTTACTGTATGCGCTTGTTTACAAAATACGTATGACTAATCAACCTGTTAAAAAGTGGAAATAGAGGTCATTTGCAAAAGTGGTAGAGAGAAAAATGTATATGACTTAATTACTTTTTATAAAAGGAAAGAAAAAGGGAGTGGAATTAAACAAATGAGATAATTGAGAACCCACAACTATATTTTACAATCAAGATTGTTTAACGATTTGTTTTTCAGTACTATGTAAATTATACTGAATAAATTCTTTCATATACACTCCTCGTCATAAAAATAGAACCACCAGTTTAAACTGAAAAATTGCTGTAATTTTTGAACATAGTAACTTAGATGATTCCAACTTTTGAAATAAATAAAACTATATAAAAACAAAAAAGTAGATATCAATATTATGTAACGGTGCTTTTCTCCTGCTATTTGATTTCATATGATAAATTCGTCAGTATTTTTTGTGTCACCAGGATAGAGCCAACTTTCATACATTTTATATTAAAAAATAATTTTATTACTTTTATCCATAATTAAGCTTTTATTATTTTTTTTTTCTTTTTTTTTCGTAATTTACATTAAAAAATCCGCTTTTATTGACTCATTATTGTCATTATTAGTGTTAAACTGTTATCTTACTTCGTAAATATTACTGATTATTTAATCCTTTACATTTGTGATGGCATTAAAGTCGTATACGTGGATCATCTAATTTAAGACTTTTAAGAATCAAAAAAATTATATATCTGCCGTTCTTATCATATAGGAAGATTTTTTAACTCCATAGTCTCAAGTATTAAACTAAATAAATTACTCTTAAGTGCTAAGATTTAGGCATAGAATACGTTAAATTTTTCGTAATTCAAAAATTGGTTCGCTAATTCAATAGATTGCTTTAGTTTAAAGCGTCACTATGTCTTATACACATATACAAATTTTTGCAAATAAACTATAATGTACACCTTTAGAAGGGAAGTAAGAATATAAATGTATATTTTTTGCTTTAAGCAATAACAAAACTCTTCAAAACCGTTACAAAAACAAGAATTAATTCTAAAAAAATAATAGAAGGGCCTTCACTGCAATAACATCGCGTGTAAAAATAAACGAACACTGAATTCAGTTATATCATCTGAAAAAGGCCTTCTGACTCTGAAAAAGATTCTAGAAGTATCTTTTTTTTAATTTTAGAAAATGTTCTCGTGACTTTCCTTAAATTTTCCAACTATTAAATAATTCTGATTAATGTCTACAAATCTTATAAACTGTGGAACAATATTATACACCGATATTTTTAAGAGAGAGTCACATCTGAAATTTTCATAAATAGGTATCAAATTGTTTTGAACATATTTCTCAATTTGTAAATAAATTTCTTTTCTTGTTCACAAAGTTTGTGTTTGTTCTCAAGACTTTAATTTTTAAGAAGAAAAAATATTAAAAAATATTCGTAATACTTACTTCTTAAACTGTTTATGCGCTGATTTGCTGTATTAGACATAACTCTTTAATATTCACTAAAAGAAAAGAACAATATAATTGATTAGTAATTTCGCTCTTATTTCATTTATAAAATATATTTAAATTCTGATTTCTTGGAAAGTAAAAATTTACTCAAAATTGGATAATAAACCTTTTGCTACATATTATTTTTACGTAATTTACGTAAATCGCAAAATAAATTTATTGATTATGAAAATATATTTACAATGACGCTAAGTTCCAAAATGAATTATTAATAGAATAGTCGGTTGCTAAAAATAGGCGAGATATTTAGGAATTTTCTTCAGTTTTTTGGAAATAAGTTTATTTTTAACAATATATATGTTTTTACTTAAACAATCGCAACAAATAGGTCACAGAAGCACTAACGTCATCGAGGCTTATTTAGAAAAAAAAATCAACTCTTATCTTCTATAGAGTCACCAATTTCAAACATTATTTTTGTTAAATTTAGATTATTTTGAAATAATTTAACAATTTTCGCTAATTTAAGAAATAAATATAAACATCAAATAAAAAATATTTGTACATAATGCATTGCAAAAAATTGAGATAAGGTTTCCTCAAAAGGTTACATAATGAAAATTCACTAATTATCTGATTAAGATAAATTAGTTAAATAATATTTTGTGTATATAATTTTTTAAAATTTTTTTTAATTATTTTACTATTTTTAAATCATATATACATATGTAGATATAAATATTTTTTGTGTGCGTATATTAAAAATATTTTTCATTCAATTTATAACCTGCTTGAATATAATATTTAAGTCGCTTTTAGCTTGTAGATAAATTTCTTCACCAATATGATGTATACAAATACTATAGTCTATAATTAGACTTGTACGAAAAGAACAAAATTTATTTCTACTAAAAAAAATCATAGTTGTCTTTTATATTTAAATTTATTTTTAGAAAAAATTCGAAATCATTTTACAAATATATTGTATTTAAAGCTAAATAATTTCACTATTATATTTTATTCTTACTACGTACAATGTACATATTGTCAACTGAAATGCAAAGTTCTTTTGATTGATAATGTAAAATAAATGTATTAAGATATAAATTAGTTCTTTTACAAGTAAATAAAAAAATGTCTACAAGTCTCAAATTAAAATGAGTTTCTTTTTTGTATATATATTACAAAATTTTTTTTATAACAATAGTTTTCTACTTAAGTTTTTTAATGCTTTTGCAAAATTATAAATGGTGTTAATTTGCCTTTTTTCATTACACGTGACGATACATACATTTTATTGCAAAAACACATTAAAATTTCTAAGTGATAGTTTTTATATACAAAAGTTTGTGAACATACTTAAAAACAACATGCCATTGATGTTTAACTGCGATTTGCTACAGTTTTTGCATGTTTTGGCCCTTTTTATACTATTGCTACTACTATTGCCTTAAACATATTTTTATGGAAAAATTTTAAATATTAATATAAAATCCTAAAATATGTCGCAATAATACCATAAAACATTGAAAATATTGTAAAATTTGTTTGAACAATTCAGTAGATGCTGATATTTAAATCATATATACGCTTAATTTTTACCGGAATTATACAAAAAAATCAAGTTTGTTAACATTTTTGATAATCATTTATATATTCCTAAAAAATACATTACTGCTCTATGAAATAAAGATAGTTTTTATTAAAAAAACGCATTTTGATTAGTTTTTCCATAGCATAGTTATAAAGTACTCGCACATCTACAAAAACAACAATTCCTTGTATTTTGTTAGTGTAAAACTACTGCACACAATGTCAAAATTATATGAACAGAAAATGAGAGATTAAAGGAGAGGAAAAGTAAAATACCCACGAAAAGATTTACGTAGAGATACAAAAAAAAAATTGACAGTACATCTGTTCTTACGAGTATACTAATTATACTATGAATTTTTCCTTAAATTGTTTTTGTTGCAAAAATTTGAAAAACAAATATAGATGACCGAAACAAATTGTAAAAAAGGTTCAGCAATTTATTTATTTTTTTAATACATACGATACTCAGTTTTTAATGTTTTAGATGTTTATAGATAGAATTGAACATTACAACTGTTATTTGAAAAATTCTTTATACATTTCATATTATATATAATAAGGAAATAAGTTGTTCAATTTTTTAAAATATCCAAAACCTATCGCAATCAGAAGATGCAATCCATTAAAATTTTATTTCTTACTAATTTGAACTTAAACATAAGAATCCATGCGTTTCAAGAATTAGTTTTCTTCAAAAACAAATTTTATTATATCAATGCATAAAGGTACAAAGCTATACCAAAGGTGGCATAAATATATAAAATATTAAATTTAAAATATAAAAATATTTTTTTTAATGAACTAAGGGATTACTACAAAAATATCTTCAATAATTTAGTAAAAAAAAAAGAACAAAAGTTTATGTTCTAAAATGTCCCCATATGGACCATTTTTGGCGGAAATTTTTTTATTTATTTCCTAACAAGCTCAAAGTTACGAAATTATTGATACTTGTTGCGAGATATGAGAAAACTTTTGTTGGACTAGTTCCTTGTTTATATATCTTTAGAAGGCTACTGAGAATCCATTTCCTCTATATTATAAAATACAGTCATACATAATTATTACTAATTACATTTTTTATAATTTATTTACTTACAACTCACCTTAAATATTTACACGATAACAAATATATACAATATTACAAATTTAATGAAATTAAAGAAAAAAAAAAATAACTTAAATTGTAATAAAAAACACCAAAATGTCTGCACTTTTATAGTGCACTGCAAAAAAAAAACAATTGCCAAAATGAACGGTTGTTTATATAAGTTTGAATGTCACTGTCACTGAAAAACACGAATTTGTATTAACAAAATTTGTTGTACCACAAATTTGAGCCCAATTAAAAGAAAAAACACTGAACTATAATAAAATTTTTCTTAAAATACACAAATTTGTATTAGCAGTGCAATAAAAAATATTTTATATATTTTTGTGTTTAAGTAAATTTAAGTGTATTTTTTTAAAATTTTTGCGACAATTTATAAGAATTTATACGCATTTTATTTTAGTAATTTAGTTAACATATGGTTTTATTAAACACATCTATTACTTTTAGTTGTTTGAACATTAACTTGTATTGCTGTTATATTCCCGTTTTTAAATATTTATACTAAGGCTATGTTAATTTTTCAAAATTTAAATGAATACAAGCCCATATTATATTTTTTACACCGAGTATTAAATGCGTTATTTATGTATCACTTAAGATTTAACATAAGATCGATGCTACCACGACCACAGTATATATTCAACTGAAATTTTTGCTTGACTTGTCGCGCCTTTTCATTACATTCTCTCGCGCTCTTTATAAACTTAAAGAGTTCGGTAATTTAATTTTACTGACTGACACTCTGAAAGTATTTATTTTGTAGTTTCTGTGTTTTTTACTTTCGCTCGATGTGTAAGAGCCCAAACACAATCAAACGGATTTCAACGTTGTTTTCCGCTCCAAGAGAGAAATGCAAATTAAATGAAGACGGCGTCCAACAACGAATTTTATATATATTTTGTTTCTTTATATTTTTTGTTTGGCAACAACAAAACTACATATCTAGGTAGATTAAGGAGGTAACGACATAAAACAGCTGAGATTTTTTTTATTTTTGAAATCAATATGGCGGCATGAATTTTGTAATTCGAAGTGTCAAATTTTTGTTTATGTTTACATTTGTTTGCTTACTTTTCTGTTATTTCGTCTTTCTCCTCCCTTTTTGTGGAATGTCAGAATTAACGTTCACATATCAGATTACAATACAAAAATTAAATACATGGGATTTTTTTGGTATTGTAGTTGTTGTAAAATTGTCGTTACCTTCTTAATCTACCTTGCTACATATCATAGCATAATTATAAAGTACTCGCACATCTACAAAAACAACAATTCCATGTAATTTTATGATATTCATTTTGCAACAACGGCAACACTGACAGAGAGGGAGAAAATAAGAGCTTTAGAGAATTCGTTGTGAAATTAAAATAGATTTTAATTTCCAGCGGATTCCGTTGTGTTGTTTTAGTTGTCAAATCTTCATAAAAAAATAATCCGCTTGGTTGTGTTTGGGCTCTAATAAATTAATAGTGGCTCTTCTAACAATCTGGAATGTGCTTATGTACAAATGAATGTATTTAAAATCGACTAAACAAAGTGTTGGAAACACTGTGTACACGCTAGCCAGAAACTGGGTGTGCTGTTTGTGTAATATAATCAATGCATACAGCCTGGGTCAATTGAGCTTATTATAGGAACAATTAAGGCGTTTTTTATGTTACAATTGTCAGTTTTGTAGATTAAACAGAAAGTATAAAGTGGGTTTATATGCACATTTAATAGAATTCATCAGTATATAATAAATATCTATAATATAATAACAAGGAGTTATAGCTCGTTATTCTTCTTTTCTTGATATTTAATCCGTAATAGATATTTTTAATAGTTTAAGATGTCCAAATGATTTTATTTATTGATTCAATAATACATACCTACAAAGTACATTTTTCTAAATAATATTTTCCATTAAATTAAAATGTTATCAAAATATACATATATAGAAAGTATAAAGACTTTAGAAACACATACTTCAATATTGATGTTTTTATTATTTTAACCTTTGATAACATTGTGGATTTGTCGCGTTTTGTATAGATTTTTTTGGAAATACATATGTGTCTATATTTTCTTCAAGATGCAAAGACTCTTACTAAAAAATTGTCAAATACATTGAAATATGCAATAAATAATAGAAAGAAAAGTTTTCCTATAACAATTCTGCACTTCTTTTTATCCTAAAACCTTTAGTAACATTCATTGTTTACAAAACGTGTCAAAAACTTTAATGTTCAGAAACAATATAATTATGATTACAAAATAGAGCATTGAATTATATGAAGCTATTGATTTATAATTTTTTTCATATTTTGAGGTTCTGTATTCAAAAATCTTTATTATAGATATTTACAACGAGGCCAAAGGTGTTATAAATAATTTCTAATAGAATGTGCGTTTCTAAAAATCGTTTACTTTGCAATTTGTTTCACTTTCTCATTCTACTTACACTTTTATTTTTAACGTGAAACTTTCTTCTTTAAATAAATTTCGAGCCCGATTTGCACAACCGATATCTAAAAATTAACAATTAAAAATAAATTATATTGTTCAACCCCATTTTACATCAAATCAAAAATATCATTACAATGCCATATGTGTATAAGATGTGCTCTTTAGTATTACTTTGAAGTAAAAAAGGTAAAATTTTCTTTTGTATGACTTGGCGTTATCTAAAGGTTATTCTTAATATATAAATTTAATCGGAAAGTAATTTCAGTCAATTTATTTTGTGTTTTCATTGATGGGCAAGTAATTTCACTTATTATTTTTTGTTTTGACTTCAATATTTCACGTAAAATGGAAAAATTTGTTCCAAAAATTGTTTAAACGAAATATTTTTCATTTTTGATAGTCTCCTTCCTATCTATATTTGGTCATATTAATTGTCTCACTCAACTCACCGTAAGTTGATAACAACTTATAATGATCTAGAAATCTAAACAGAAATGAATGATGTATTACAAATTGGTTTTCAAATCAACAACGTACCGTATCATCCAGTTCAAAGAGTTTTTAACTAGTTCAAAACGCGAATATATTTTTTTAAACCCAAACTAAATACATCTAATTTTATCACTTTTAAACATTTTCTTTTTTAGTTTTTACTTCATTCAGAATTATTTATTTATTATTAAAAAAAACTGTTTTAATCGATTAAAATTATTGAGTGAATTTTGTAATCAATTTTGGCCAATGGCCTAAATTACTGAAACTTTAAAGTAAATAGAAGCGTCGAAAGAAGCGACCAATTTTGGATTTTCATAATAATTAAATCTACATAACCTGTATTTTAATTTACCCAGTTTGTTAACATTTTAAATGCAGTTTCAAAATGGTTAAGATTTAATGACATGCTTTCTTACTTTTGAAAATAAATTTAAATTCTTTTCACAAAAATTCTCTTGATTATACCACAAATACAGCAAAATGGCCTAAATCAATTTATATATGTGTAGGCATGAAGAAAATCATGGAATTTTGTAGAAGCACAATTTTTAATACATTTTTTTAATATAATTGATTATATAGATACTCCAGCTTTCATTATGACTATATTACATGTTGATTGATCTCATTTTAATATTTGTTGTTACCATAATTTATTATTAATATTATTTATTAATTATTTTTTTAACTTTTACTTTATTTTATTTTTTACTATTTGAAATTTATTTAGTAGCTTTGTTTAGCCATATAAGACCCCAATGGGCTCGGTTATGTAAATTAAGAATTATTAAAAAATCTTTTTAAATTTAGTCGTTTTACCAATATTTAAAACATTTCTACGCGTTTATGTTGGTAATAGTTGACATCACAGAATTTAACGCAGGTTCATAATTGTGTTTAATTTGTAGCTTAAGACTTTTTTTATTTTATTATTATATTTAACTACTTTTATACATATATGAAAATAATTTTGCTATATGTCTTTCGAAACGATATATTATATTCTCCAACTAGACTAAATGGATTATCATTATCGCATACTTTTCACGTAGAAAGTTATCCAGTAAATAGAAACTTTTACTTATTTTCAGCAATACAATTTTAAACCATTTTATTAATTTATTTTCAATAGCTTAAAAAATCGCATTTTAAAATACATCAAACTATTTGGTAGTCCATGATCAAATAATTTGTTCTGCAATCACTAGCCATTTTGAGAACAAATTTGATGTTATAGAGAAAAATCAATACGCAATTTTATTATATATGATCTTTAGTTTCATGCAGGCAATGGTCTATGCATGTGCAAAACTGTCTGATGCAGAATATTATAAAATTACTATTGACACATGTACAGGACATTTACTTATGTATGAGCTTAAGAAGAACATTATTACAGGTTTATCTAAAAATAGGATACACAAAACTATAAACTATTGGAATGAAACCTATTCTCTCACTCCCAACTTAAAACATTTGCATTTGTATTGTTTATGGTTTCTTACTTTGTTCGTCGTTTAGATTGGTAAAGCCCACTTACATTAACTTAGTGTCTACATCACACAAATTTTTATCTAGACAAACGATAAATCAGTGCGAAACTATATAAGGCAATCTCAGTTAAACAGTTGATTATTATTTTTGATTGTTGCAGATGTCGACAGAATACTTAAAAAGCATGAAAACAAACAGAACAACAACAAAAACTGGTCAAATTTTTGCGTTTTAATTTGTTTTATTAACATTTTAAATGTCATGAGGAGCATTCAGTTAGTAGTTGTATTTAAGAGAATTTGGGTTCCACGACGTAGATATGGCCATATTCGGTGAAATAATGAGCACTTTTTATAAAACATCTTTTTAAGTAATTCAGACCTAATAAATTTTTATCTGAGGTTTTTAAAGCATTAAAGATTTTACAATTTGAGAGAACTTCTAACGTATCTAATGCGTAATATACACTACAAAGCGGGCGAATCGCAATTATTCAGACAATATTGGGAAGAATGTAGTGTTAAAATTTTGCTAATAAGTTACAATCACAGGAATACACATATGTTTTTTTTTGGTATGTTGAGTACTCTAAAAAGTTTCCACAAATCTGGCTACAGTTTCTTGATTCCTGTTATGTAATTTGTTAGGAATTTCCAGCTGATACTTCAGATTGCATATAATATTCCTCTGAAAGATTTGATAATGCTATCAAACGCAGGAAATTGACACATAATGTATGTTAGTGTTTCGCTCTCTTCCTCTTAACTCAGCATTGCAAATAATTGCATCTGTTACTCCCATGTTTTAGTTTCACAATCTTTATAATTTTTTTTTAGATTTTGGATTCCCCAAAGTAAATTTATTATCAGTTCTTCTGGTAACGCCTGACATATTCTTCCATTGGCCAACCCTGTAGATCATCTTTGCTCTTTTATAAAGGTTTAAAGTTTTCCAGCTTAATGACGTTCAAGGATAATCTAATTTTGAAAAACTTTCCACCTATATAGTGTAAAACAATTCAATTCAAAAAAAATATTGTTATACAAATAAAATATTGTTATTTTGATTACTACTTGATTGTCCCTAATAATATGTAGTATTGAAGCAATGTTATCGATTTCCTTTAATATCGATCGAATTTGTTCCTATTATTAATTTTTTTTGGTGATATCTTAAAAATGATATAGTTTTTTCTTAACTTACAAAAATTATAACGTAAAGGTTGCACATGGTCGAATTGACAATGGCACATTTTAAATTCGCTTTAAAAATTTCTCGTAAACCAAACCGTTTAAAATATTATTTAAATTTGTTGTTTATTATGTTTTGTTACAAATTTATTTAATTTATAAGGTATTTTTACAATTACAAACATAGAAATCGCAATTTTTAACATATGCTTTTTAGGTTGTCTAACGCACAAAAGTGTGAAAAATAATAAACAGTACTTTTGATATTGTTTTTTAACTTCAAGGTGGGTTTAGCACGTTTTCTCTGTAACATTTTGCATACTACGTTTTTACATAAAAAATAACAAATGTTCTTTATTTACCAATCATATTTTGACGACAATTTAAAATAAAATAAAAAATTGTACTCTATTATTACTCGAAGTTCCCATACTAAATTGAACATGAGGGAAAATCCTCTAAATTTTTCTAATCTAATCTTTTTTAAATTTTTGCAAAGTGTCTCAGTCATAATATTTATTAAGAATAGCAAAAATGTACTTAGAAAAAATTGTTTTCCTAAGTTGTTTCATCATTTTATTGTTTATATGTATTGTCAATAATAAAAAATATTATTTAATTTTTCCCCTTTAATTACAAAGTTCATATCACTTTTAAAAACAATCAAATCTTGAGATTTGGAATGATTGAAAATTTAGATTGATTGATTGCGTCAAACGATAATAAAAACATTTAAATATGCATGTATATGAAAAATATATTTATTAAACCGAATGTTGATAAGGAACATTTATTGTTTTTATTATTAGGATTACATATTCATTTCAAATATTTATAAAAACTGTATAAGGAAGTTTATAAATTTTTCTTCCAAAAATTAATGAATGCAAAAAATACTTTAGGTCGGGTTATTACAATAAATTTTAACATTATATATCATTTAGATGCAACTTAAGTTTAAAGGTACTTTATATAAAATAAAAAGTTATTATTTTGTAAATTACATTCAACCCGCTACTGCCGGCGAAGTTGACTTCGAATCTTAAAACTCTATCTCATATTCACTAAAAAAATTTTGAATTAATTTGCCTAAATATAACGATTCCTTTAGTAAAAATACATTTCAAAGCAATAAAATATAATCATTGTGCAATATTTCAAAGCAAATGAGAAAAATAAATATTGTACATATATGTATATAAAAGTTTATATGTATTTATATATGCTTATACATATGTACGTATCTATTTAAGTTCTTGTTCTATTTTTAACCATTAAAATCAAGTTTTCTTTTCAAAAAGTGTATCTTTACTTATGCTGTTCATGCATAAGTATATATATGTAATACATTAAGGCAATTCACTTGAAAAAATGTATCTGTTACACTACTGAATATAAAACTTTGAATGTTTCATACTGCTTTGGGTCAACCTTTTGCGTGCTGTTTTTATAAACTTTGTTTTCCAAAGTAATGCATAGAAAGTTCAGCCTCATTAAAAAACGTAATTTGAAAGACCATCCATTGTTATATAAAATACATCCAGTGTGACCTCAATACTCTTATATTCCACAAAATGTCATATTTTTCATATCGTTTATTTTTAATGAAAATTTTAATTTTTATTTGCTTTAAGAGATTTATAGGGCATGAACATATATAACACGCGATATTAAAGTTTCGCGATCGTTTACAAAATTTTTCGTACAAAATGCTTTGAAGTGGTATTATTGGAAAAACAAAGTCTGACTCTAAAAACAAGATTACAAAGTCTAACTAATAGCATTATTTTATAAAATCACTTTTTTCACAAATAACGTTAACACTGAGTATTTTTTTAAAAATATCATAATATTATTTTGTAGAATTTTTAAAATTTTCGTGAAACACAATGTTCAATAAATATCAATATAAATTTTAAAATATCTTTTAAATTTACATTTTTGTCACCTTTTTAATAAAACATTAAGATAATACCTGTTTATTTCTTAATAAATATAGCAAGAACGAGTAAAATATAATTTTCTCAAGTAATTTGAGTCATTTAAAAAATCCACTCGATTATTCGAGTAATTTAAACAATGTATTTTCCATTTATTTCATTAATTAAAAAACGAATTTAATAATATCAGAAAAACATGGGCTATGACGTGGAACCCAGTTTTTCAAAAAAGTTATACCCTAATGTAAAATATATATTTTGCTACTCCCTAAGTCAAAAAAGTGAAAACACAAGAAACTAGGTACATCTCAAATACCATTGCAATGCGTTGCAACCTTGCTACTATTCGTAATGTATCTGTGTACATATCTTACACTTAATAATAAAGTGCATCATCTATAATTTTTTTATAATAAAGTACAAGGGAATAAAATTCGTTACTATAGTATATATATGTATGGATATAGGTTAAAGATAAACCAAGTTATCCAAATGATTACAGCAATATTGTCTGCAGAAAATTATGCACTTATAGGTTTATAAAACGTTTTCCAAGACTAATTAAGTAAAGGCTGCATTCATATTGCCGTGACTATAATCCAATTGAAGACTTAATGAACGACAATTTTCTGAATTTGTAATATTTGAACTTTATTGAATAAAGAATGTGCAACAATTTAATCTATTTGTGCTGTTTCAATTGTTAATCAATTATATATTTCTGGAAAAATATTTTGCTTAAAAAATTAATATAGTGTTCATCGCCTTCAATTAATATTTTTTTATTTTACTCTAAAAAAATAGTATGCTATATGAAAAATGTAAAAATATGTATATACTTAATTTTTTTAGTGTTGGTCAAAGATTTTGAAAAAAGTCGTCAAATTATTGTTATGTACGATTGTATAATATTTATGAAACTAATGAAGGAGATATATTAATAAAAAGATATTTATGTGAGAAAAATTATAATTAAATTGTCTATAACTTATTTAATACAAAAAATATCTAGTCACATACATATATTTCGTTGTTATGTTTGGAAAAAATTGAATTTAAAATGAAAAACCTCCCACATAAACTTCTACTTTTAGTTCTATTCTATGTTTAATGGATTTCATCCAAATGGATAAATTGATCAACTAACATATTTAAACGTTTTACAAATGTGTTTCATGAAATCCTTTTACAATTTTTTGCGCTTTTATTTTTCTTGAGAATTATTTCATGTTGTAATAATGTTTTATTATAAGAACTTATAACGTTTTGCGAATGTTTAAACAATTTCAATTGGTTATATGTATTTGCGTAGTATATACGATAGCATTATCTCCTTGCAATTTAGTTGCTAATGCTTTAAATAATTAAAAGAAAAAATGTAAATGTTTGGTTATATCACATACATACTACATGTACATTAAATGTTCAAAGGATTTTTTTGCTAAATATTAAACAAATTTTTATATTTTGGGTAAGAAAATAAGCTAAGTACTAACACAATTTGCAAACATAATAGTGACAAAATGTACTTAGCTTCAATTCTACTTGTTATTGTCAGTTATAGTTATTTTTAAACCACAACATATTAACTGCATTACATAGAATCTTCACATAGTATTAGAAAACACTCAAAGTTAAAAAGCCTAAAAAGTGTTTGAAAACAAAAAGTATTTTTTATAGTTTTTAATGTTGTAATCACGGATTTCAGCATATGTGTCCAATTTCTTTAGTGTAAACTACACACTTGCAGAAAAAGAACAACCTGTGATCAATAACTAGACCAATGTTGATTTATATTCTGAATGTTTAATTTTATAATACCGTGTGGCAGTAATTTTCACACATGAAAATATCGATATACGCACAAATCTAAAAACTACAGATTGTAAAGCTACTTACTAAGTTTTTCACTAAGACGCCATACAAGAATCATTCTCACACGTGAAAAAGGTTAAATAAATAAAACCATAGGATATTCATCAAACTTTGTAACTAGTTCTGCTGATTTCAAATGTTCAAAATATGCATAATTTTTAAGAATATTATACAATATTTATGGACCCAACAGTGATATCGAATGAATGATAAGAATGCTTGCACTATATTAATATTTCGATACAAACATTTAAGAAAATATCTTTTCGAAATTTAACAACGGTCAAAACTTCGTTGCCGCAAACAGAGCAATTGCTCAAGAATACCTTACCATAGATTAGAATATTGTTTCTGCCCCCAGGAGGAATCGGTAAACAGTTTAATATTACACTTAAAACGAAGAATTTTCAATTTTAATGATAGAAAAGGTTTACATTGATTTCATTATAATATTCGAGTAGTGTATATCCGAACAGTCACTGGCATCATTAATCGACTAATTACAAAATTATATTATCGGCCCTATAACAACGTACAAATTACTACAAATTACTGAAATCTAGCAAAAACAACTCTCACCTATCCATTTTCTAAATTCCTCCTCAATTTCATTAAACTCTAACCTCTTAATTCATTAATCCCTCAAATTTATTTCACTAAATTCTGATCTCTTATCTTTCGAAAAATCGAACACAAATCATTCAACTACCCACATTACTCTTTCGCCATTAATCACAAAATGCTAATTACAGCTCACGTAACCAATTTCCCAGGGACCCTGCCATCCACCAGTACAACCGTGTCACAACTACCACTCTCTATGGTTCTGTCGGCGGTTTCTCAAAATGTACTCTATCGAACGAAATCAAGTAGCGCGTCTGCATCGCTACTGCAAAACCTGTTTCGCTCTCACCCACATGGTATACGAATTTAACAGCCTATACAATCGTATGTACTATGATCTGCTTTACCATCCGCAGTATGTCGTAGCAATGTTTGTGAGCGTTTAGGCGAAAGAATCACCACGCCAACACTCATCGTTGCACAACTACCAACGACTGTGCAATTACTCGCAGGATGCCCAACTCCAATTGATCCTCCATCAACAATCGTGTCACCACTCATAACCAAACGCACCGTTCGCGGAAAAGTTTCCAAACAACTTTAAAGTACTCAGCCTTACCAACAAGTATAGATCTTACGAAACAAAAAATTATTCCCGTGCATATGCGAATTTCATCATTTTTACTTTAATATTTTATTAAATCTATACAACTAAATTTGGGTTCAACATTTATACCAATCTGCATATGCTATTTTAGCTTATATCTGAATCAAGTGACATTCAAAAATAATTTCGCGTTAGAATTTAATGCAACTTTTGATAATTTTGGGTTGTATTTTAATCATTCAAAAAATAGTTTTATAATATAATACATACCTGCAATTTTTATTACATCATTTGAAGAGTTTTTTGTAGAAATATGTGAAAAATACATCTTCGAATTTAATGATTTGAAAAATATAAAAATCTATATATACTTTGTTTTTACACATTCTATAGGGAAGTTAAATCAGGATTAATTTCCCGATCTGTCTCTGCTTATTTCGTGGAAATTAATCCTACCCCAAATCGATTTTTATTCGTAAAACTATGATATATCTTTCTAACAACACAAAAGACAAAAACACACATTTTAATATAAATTAAGTACACCAAATATAAAATAAGTTTTTGAATATAACAATGACTCTTATACTTATGTACGTATATCTAATATCCTATAAAAGAAATAATCATTCAACTTTATAGAGAAACCCATCTCCGTGAAAATTCTCATTAAACTCATAACAAATGTAATACCCAAATGTATTTCTATAATTAATTATTTCTAATATTTGCTTATACATACATATGTACACATAAGACATATTGCTAATCTGCTTTTTGCATATCACTGTAACTCATATACTTGTGCACATCTATTATCCTAAAAAAATCCTTCAAGTTTAAAAAGACATACTTATCACCGCCAAAATTTTCATTGAACTCATAACAAATGTAATTGACAAATTGAACTTACGTCACACAAAACAAAACAAACTTTTTAATTAACCATAAAACATTCTTCCCACATTGTACATTCTATGACAAATAACATTACTTTCAACACACATTACCAATTATAATGTCATCACATGTACCACCATAAAACAAGTTATTTACCTATTCAACTAATCAAATACTTAACCAACCCATACAGTTTATATTCCAACTATACTTTATATTCCAACTATACTCAGGCTTTAGATATAGCCTGACAAATTATTTCAATTTTTCCTCTTTTATATTCGGTTTTAGAATTTTAAAGACGTAACAACTAATGAATATATCACATGAAGCAAGTTTACCTTTAACTCAACTTTTAAAGAATAACAACTCACTTTTAAACGAAAATTATATCCACAATTATACCATATCAACCCCTTCAAAAACAATCAACAACTTTAATACCTTTATTCCATTACAGCTATGATTTTTCCTGAATATACAAC